>QRFJ01001527.1:0-55965 GCA_006176705.1 Cocos nucifera | reverse complement strand
TTGCCATATTTCATAATCGAAATAGGCTGCAACGGCAAGCAATGTGCGGATGGATTTTAGCATAGCCACTGGGGAAAAGGTATCCTGATAGTCAATGCCTTCGCGTTGACTATAACCTTTTGCCACTAGTCTAGCCTTGAATGTCTCCACATTCCCATCTGCACCAATCTTTCTCTTGAAGATCCATTTACACCCAATAGGTACTATACCTTCTGGTGGATCTACCAAGGTCCAGACTTGGTTTGAGTGCATCGAGTCAATTTCTGACTGCATTGCCTCTAGCCATTTCTCGGAGTCGATATCTGATATCGCCTCGTTGTAGGTTTTGGGATCATCACCATGAGCACCATTACCTACGAGGAACATTTTCCTCTACTTCCTCTGAAATAATACCTAAGTATCTCTCAGGGGGATGGGAAAACTCTTTCCGATCTACGAGGTGGAGGAGGTAGTGTTCTTATTGGCTCAAACCTGATTTGGTTCCAATTGGTCCTTAGCTCGTTCCACTTGTGAGACTTTCTCATCAAGCTTGATCTATTTTCCAATGCCGCTGTCTTGAATAAACTATTTTTCAAGAAAGATGGCATGTCGACTCACAATCACATTGTGGTCTTCTGGAATGTAGAAATAGTATCCTAATGACTCTTTAGGATATCCTATGAATCGAGCTCTAAAGGACCTAAACTCTAACTTGTCCGCTTGTTGTCTTTTGACATGAGCCGGACAACCCCAAATTCTGAGATGACTCAGACTTGGTTTCTTACCGTGCCATATCTCATACGGTGTGGTAGGAACGGTTTTAGAGGGAACCCTATTCAGTAGATAGATTGAAGTTAACAATGAGTGTCCCCAAAGGAAATCAGGGAGGTCTGTGAAGCTCATCATGGATCGAACCATATCCAATAGAGTCCGATTTCTCCATTCTGAAACCCCGTTGAGTTGAGGTGTTCCTGGTGGAGTCCATTGAGAGACTATGCCATTTTCCTTTAGATAGTCTAGGAATTCCGGCTAAGGTATTCACCTCCTCGATCTGATCGAAGAACCTTAATGGGTTTTTCCAGTTTGTTTTTCTACTTCATGTCTGAATTCTTTGAACTTTTCAAAAGCTTCAGACTTGTGTCTCATAAGATACACATACCCATACCTAGACAGATCATCGGTAAAGGTAATGAAGTAGACAAAATTGCCTCTAGCCGGCACATCAAATGGGCCGCACACATCAGTATGTACTAGGGCAAGGAGATCTGTGGCCCTTTCCCCATGTCCTAACAAAAGGGAGTTTAGTCATTTTGCCTTGAAGACAAGATTCACAAGTTGGATATGACTCGAAAGTCAACGGACTCAATAGCCCATTTTTCTCCAATTTGTTGATCCTATCTTCTGCTATATGACCTAATCTCAAGTGCCATAGATATCTGTCGTTTGGACTATCCCTAGGTCGTTTGGCATTCACGTTTTGCTCGATAGTTAGAAATAGGTACATCAATATGTAGCTGATAAAGACCATTAATAAGGAAACCATTTGCAATTTTATTTCTTTCATAAAGAATGTTACAATGGTCCTTAAAGAAGGTGATCACATAACCTTCTTGTGCTAAGCATGAAACAGAAATCAAATTCCTGCTAGCTGCAGGCACAAAATAACAGTCTTTCAAAACTAAGTCTAAACCAGATGGTAATCGAAGAGGGTATGTTCCCACGGCTACTGCAGCAACTCTTGCTCCATTACCGACATGCGTAGGATCATGTCTCCATCCCTCAGCCTCCTGCTATCCTCAAGACCCTGCATAGAAGTGCACAGATGAGCACTAGAACCAGAGTCAAGCACCCAACTGGATGCAGAAGAAACCGTAAGGTTAGACTCAATAACGAGCATACCTCCAGAAGGACCTTCCTTCTTGTTCTTCAGGGTGGCCAGGTAAGTAGGGCAGTTCCGCTTCCAATGGCCGTCGCTGTTGCAATGGAAACACTTTCCTTTGACATCGGCCTTCTTCTTCGGCTCTGCCTTCTTCTTCTTTGATCCTTCCACCTTTTGCTTTTTCACAGACTTCTTTTTCTTTCCATAAGACTTTCTTTTGGAAGAAGTCCGTTCCATAGCAAGAACTGAGCCTTTAGAACCTTTCATAGAAAGCTCAGCGGTAACCAGCATATTCATTAATTCGGCCAAGGAATTCTTGAAGTTTATGCATGTGGTAATTCATGATGAATTGCCCATATGCATCAGTCAAGGATTGCAGAATAATATCGTTCTGCAGGTCCAAGTCCAACTTCACACCGAGCTTCTCAAGCTCTTCCATGTCCTTGATCATTGTCAGACAGTGATCTTGGACTGACTGCCCATCACGCATCTTAGCCTTAAAAAGTCATTTCGTGACTTGATATTTGGCTGCGCGACTCTGTTCACCAAACATCTCCTGCAGGTGAGCCAACATTTGGCGAGCAGTCCCGATATCCTCATGTTGGCGCTGGAGCTCATCAGACATCGAGCCCAACATGTAATATCTGGCCTTATTATCTTCGTCTATCCATTTTTTCAGAGACGCTCTCTGTTCAACAGATGGACGGGCTGGTAAGGTGGGAGGGTCCTGGTCCAAAACATGGGTTAACTTCTCAGAACCCAAAATAATTTTGTAGTTCCTGAGCCAATCTTTATAATTGGGTCCGGTCAGTCTATGTGTGTCCAGGATACGTGCCAATGGGTTGGACGCAGACATTTTCCTGTAGAGAGTCAAAGATTCTAGTTAGATATTGTAATTTTGACTTGACCAATTTATTTAGGGATTTTATTTTTAAACAAATTAGCTCCCACTATTTTCTCGGATCCCTACACTCCCTCTGTAGAGATGCGAAAATCTCCATGATTAATGATTTCTAGTGGGTGGTGCGGTCTCACCAACTGACTCATCACCTCACCTAACAGTTATTGGTGATGGGTTAGCCAATGAGTGAACAACTCTTGTTCAATGATTCTCTAATCATGGTGCACCCAAACTTGGTCTCTAATTCATGAATCTCACCGTATCCGAAATATTGATCCACTCCTTAGTTAAGTCAGACCCACCATTTGCATAGACTGGGTTCCTAATTGAGTCTCTCACCGTATCCGAAATATTGAGCCCAACTCATCCTCCAGCCCATAGCATCCAATGCCTAATAGACATGGTTGCATCTTCCCGGTGCAACTGAGCCACTGTATCCAGCCGAGAACAATCAACCCCGGGAAGGGCCCGCACATCTACAATGGTGGAAGACCTCAGACTTAATCTTTTCTTAGGGAGAATTGATTCAGGTCTCATTAAACTAGACTTGGCTTAGTCATAACAATTATGACTAACCTAGTGGCATGGGTTAGCTCGGATTATTGACCACCTCAGATCAGAACTGTGTCAACAGATATGGCCAGGTAAGTGAGACCGGTGGAAGGAATATGCCATTAACTCGTACAAGAATGCATTCAGGTCGAGTAGCTTCCAATTAAAAACCAGTCGGTCGTATGTGCCAAACTTACCTTAGACACCAAATTGTTGAGTCAGAACCAATTGGGTTAGCCTACAATCCAGACTCTAACCTCTGAGCCTAATTAGGTCTTGCTTGATCGTGACTCGATCTTGACCCAGACTTAATCCTATTAGGCTGGTCAATTTAAGCATTGTTGATCCCATCTAACCAACTCTTGATTCGGTTTGATCAACCGCTTAGACCTAATTGAGCTACCCAAGCCCGAACCCAGTATTATGAATATGTCTTAGATCTGAAATTCTCAATTTTAGACCTAATTAATATTCCATAAACTTAATTCTTAATTAAGTAGGGTTCATAAACAAAATATGCACAATAAATCCTAGGGTTTCAGGATCTAGGGTTTTGCAGAAAGTAAGTTTTGGGTTTCTGATTAAGGACGAACACGCAGCACCCCTACACATCATAAGAACACCCCATCGAATGGAAAGAGAGGGCCTTCAAACCCTTCTTCGTTCTTATGACCGGACGGCCAAGAGGAACGCCTTAATCAGGAACATTCAATACTACAAAATAGTATCAGATCTATATCATATATCTCATATACAAAGTAGATCTAATCATGGCATATTTTGCATACATCTCATGTATCGAATCATGCATATTTTCAGATCTAAATTATCTCATAATAATCTAAAAAATTAGATTTAAATTGATCTTATCAAAATAAATTCCTAATCTAGACAACTATGTAGAACTATTCTACAACTAGTCTAGACATGCATCAATCATATCTCATATGATGTTTAAAATTAAATAATTTTATTTGCTATTTTTTAGATGTTATTATAACCATTATAATATCAAAAAATAGTAAATAAATAGGATCTAAAATATGATTTAATCAGAATTAAATTGAAAAACATGCAAGACTATTCTATAGAACTATTCTATTCTAGAACTAGTCATGCATATCTTCTAATCTTAGATCCTAAATCATTTAATTTTAATTTTTTCTGATTTCAGATCTGATCACATCTCATGTGACATCTGAAAATCAATTATTTTCTAATTAAAATAAATTTAAAATTAGATCTAAATATTTTTAGAACCATGGCTCTGATACCAGTTGAAGGAAAATCCTGATTTTTCGGTCCAGGTTCGTTCAGATCTGATCAGATCAAGAGATATATTTCAAAAATTTTTCTCTTTGATCTATATCAGATCTGGGATATTTTAGATCTAATTAATTATTATTTTAATAAATAAAATAAATAAGGATAAATTAAATCAAATTTAATTTACCTGATTTGGGTAATCCTATTACCCTGTTGATGATCCTGTATGCAGCGGAAGGTTCTGGATCTAGCCACGCAAGCGCCTGGCCTCTACCGGTATCCACTCAGGCTGGATCTGGAGATCCTCTTCTTCTCTATCACATCTCCAAAAATTAGATCTGGATCTGATCTGGAGGATCTTCAAAACTCCTTTTGAAGATCAGCAGTCGTCCTTTGCAGCAGCGCAGCCTTCTTGCTTTTGATCGCCTTTCTCTTGATCTTGAATCGCACCAACCAAAAATCCAAAACTCCTTTTGGACGTGGAGAGCAGAGGGAGAAGGTGGTTTGGCATGGAGGAAGGAGGGGAGAGGCAGCCTTGGGGCGTATGGGGAAACTCTGATCTCATCATCAATCTGAGTTGGGTACAGGGTCTTATTTATAGACTAACTGTGATCCAACTCCTCTTCTTCCCAACCAATCACAACCCTTTGTGAAATCAGATCTAAATCTGATTGGTGGGAATAGAGTCCCCTGGATTCCTCCTTAGAGGGTGCCTAAGACCAGTCAAAGTTGGTTCTTAGAAGAACTCTAATTGGAATCCAAAAAGGAGATGGAGTCCTTGTCCAACAAGGACTCCTAGGCGCCTCCAACTTGGGCACACGCCTAGGGTGGCGTGCGCCCTTCTCCTTGCCAGGTTCTGGCAGGGGGACAGGCCCCCACCAGCTCTCCAATAGGTGCATGACATGTGGTCAAAAGTCAAAGTGTCAATGGTCAACGTTTGACCAGTCAAAGGTAGACTTTTGACCAAAGTCAAAGAACAAGAAATGGCAGGTGACCAAAAATGGCAGGTAATGTCTTACAAAATAAGACAACCTTTTCTGACTTGGACAACCTCCAGTCAGACCATATGAAGGCCTCTGATTGAGCACAAACTCCTTTGGCTCAGACAGGACAACTTATTTATGATAGCAAAAGAAGAACGTTAGGTTCAATCGAGTGCTAGCACGATTTCCTTGAACCTAATTGAATCTCATTCAGATCAATTGAACTAGATCAGTTCAATTGATGATCACCAGATTCAAACCCTTGTTTGTGTGACCCAGTTAGGTTCAGTTCTGTATGGTAATGGGATATGTCATGATCTCTATCATCGACATCATCGAAACTCCTTTCGATGGATCAGAACTCTTCTGATTCGAACAGCTAGAATGATCGATCATCTAAATCATTCTAATTGCTCCCAAAATCCACCAGTGACACCTAGCAGTATATGGTGGCAACCCATCAGAGCTGAATGCGAACCTCTTGGTGCAGCTACCTGTGTGATTCAAGTTCTTCTATCTTGAGCCCCGATCAGATTAGGGTTAAGGTAAACTCGTCAAACCCTAGTTTCTGTCATATGATGTAATCATTCGATTCGAGTCCAATGTGAAAATCTAAATAGAAACTCTTTCTATTATTTCACTCTGCCATGGCCATGGGCTTCTGGACTTGATTCTCATGATTATCATAGGGCTGCTCCTCTACCACCGAGGTAGATAGATTCCATCTTGATGCCATCCAGTTCCTACAATGAACATGCTATAGCCAACATACACCTCAGGGTTCCATATGGCTAGGAGACCGAGTAATGGTGTAGTCAAACTATAACACCCTCAAGGTGAACTGCCGATGCACCTCAGGTCAAAGAACCAGACACACTACTGCAGCATCGAGTCAGTCATTGACGAGAAGGTAGACTCCCTAATGACTACTCGAGGTGGTCACGCTCAGTGCCCTCGTTCTCTAACGAGTACCTATACTCTCGCTCCGGTGTCTCCACACCGTAGACTCAAGACTCATCTACTAAAGAGAAGCGATTGTACACCAACCTTCCGGATCAATCACCATCCTCGTGATGATCCTATGGTCAGGAGCAATTTATGAGTTAATAATGATTATTCATGTCTTAAATTTTCAACTCTTGAAAATATGAATTATCATTGCCATTAACTCAAAGGATGTATCACAGACACTAAATACACATATGTGATAGAAAATAACCCATTTATTGATTTTAGTCAAAATTATAATTTTGCCCCTAGAAGTGTATTACAAGTGTCAGCCAATTCTGGCTTCTAGGGCACATATATCTAACACAAACCTGCAAAATGCTCCATTGCCGAACCATATATCTCTCTCTAAGTTACAAAGCCTCCAGTCAGAAGAGGAGAGAGAGTACATGGAATGAGTCTCTTATACAAATGTTATAGGCAATGTGATGTACACTATGGTGTGCTGTAGACCAGATATAGCACATGCAGTGAGCACGATTAGTAGATACATGGCTAACCCTAGAAAGGAACACTGGAAAGCATTGAAATAGATATTAAGATATCTGTATAGAACAAGGGATTATGGTTTGGTGTTTGATGGGTAGCTAGGAGGAATTGGAGAACAATCTATGAAGATGTATAAAGGTTTAGGTCCTCTAGAAGGATTTGTTGATGCAAATTTTGCTGGTGATCTTGATACAAGGAGGTCTACTACTAGATACCTCTTCTACGTATATGGTGGACCGGTGTCTTGGAGATCAACCCTTCAGTCAATCATGATCTTGTCTATCATAGAGGCTAAGTACATTGGGATAATGGAGGCTGCAAAAGAAGCCCTTTGGCTTAGGAGGCTGATTGATGAGTTGGGGGTGGAGCAGAGCAAGGTTACACTGTTTAGTGTGTTAGGAATATGCGCTCTTTCCATATGGATTGGCGTGGCCGTCGGTTATTAGCCAAGCAATCAAGGAAGTATTTCTTAGAGATCTTTATGGAAGCATGATCAAATAAATCAAGGAATAGAGAAGAAGAGATGAAGAGATTTTCGAAAGAAAAGAACTTTTATACAGTATATTTCAGCACACTTACAACCTTGACCTATTTTTAGTATTTATACTTTACAATGGGTCAAGCCCAAGCTCATAGAAAAACTCTCCAAACCTAAACAATCCATGTACATAAAATAATAACCCATAAAAATTGAGTCGGTCCAATTTTAGACTGAGCCGGTTAACCTATGATTGGATCGGCTCAGTCTCAGACTGAGCCAACCCAGTTGTGTACCATGCCAAAAGCCCGAAAATGTTGCTCTTTGTCTGATGTTTTCTCTGAGACCTAGCTGACCCAGTCCTGGACTGAGCTGACCAATTTTCAACTGAGCCAGCTCAGTCTCAGAGTGAGCCGACCCAATTTCTGAACTTTACTATTGAGACTGATTCTTCTCCCAGCTCGCTTCCATCTTCTCATGACCTATCTTCTCATGTTTCCAAGACTTGAGAGTGCCACTTCTAATCTCACATTCTCCATCTTGGTACTTCCATGTCCTTGTGAACTCATCTCTTCTCAACAGACCCATCCGTGCCACACATCTCTGAAAACTATCTCTGTGGAGTACTTTCATGAGTACATTAGACTGATTCTCCTTGGTATGGACCTTCATTAGTTCCACTTCACCTTCCTCCACCAGCTCTCTGATCCTGTGGTGCGTCATGTTTATATGCTTTGTGCACGCATGATAGACCGGGTTCTATGTCAACAACAAAGGACTCTGACTATCACTGAATAGTGTAACCTTGCTCTGCTCCATCTCCAACTCATCAATCAGCCTCCTAAGCCAAAGGGCTTCCTTTGTAGCCTCCGTTATCCCAATGTACTTGGCCTTTATGGTAGACAAAGCCGTGATTGGCTGAAGGGTTGATCTCCAAGACACCGATCCACCATATACGCAGAAGAGGTATCCAATAGTAGACCTCCTTGTATCAAGATCACCAGAATAATTTACATCAACAAATCCTTCCAGAGGATCTGAACCTTCACACATCTTCATAGATTATTCTCCAAATTCTTTTGACTACCCACCAAACACCAAACTATAATCCCTTGTTCCATGCAGATATCTCAATATCCATTTCAATGCTTTTCAGGGTTCCTTCCCTGGGTTAGCCATGTATCTACTAACCGTGCTCATAGCATGAGCTATATCTGGTCTATAGCACACCATAGTGTGCATCACACTGCCTACAACATTTGCATAAGGGACTCGTTTCATATACTCTCTTTCCTCTTCTGACTGGGGGCACTATAACTTGAAGAGAGACATATAGCTCGGCAATGGCATCTCTGTAAGTTTGGCCTTCTCTATCCCAAACCTCTCCAGAACCTTCTGGACATACTTTTCTTATGACAAATGGAGCACTCCTTTGCACCTATCTTTGCAAATCTCTATTCCAAGGATCTTCTCAGCTGGACCCAAATCTTTCATCTCAAATTTAGATGATAATGCCCTTTTCAATCTTTTCACAGCATCCATGCTTCTACTGGCTATGAGCATATCATCTATATACAATAATAAGTACAGAGCATCCTCCTCATCTTCATCCATGATGTAGATATAACAATCATGTTCACAACTACTGAAACTCAAGCTCAAGACAAAGCTATCAAACCTTCGATACCATTGATGAGAGGATTGTTTCAAGCCATACAAAGACTTCCAAAGTAAACACACCTTTTCTTCCTATCCCATCTCCATGAAACCATCTAGATGCTTTATGTAGATTCTTTCCTCCAAAGTTCCATGAAGGAAGGCTGTCTTCACGTCCATCTGTTCCAATTTCATGTTATGCTGTGCCGCCAGTGACAGCAAAATTTGAATAGATGTATGACGCACCATAGGAGAGAAAATTTCTATGTAGTCAATCCCTTCCCTTTGTGAGTATCCCTTTGCTACCAACCTTGCTTTGAATCTGATTCCATCTTATTCTGAAGGTGTTTCTTTTTTTGTGAACATCCACTTTGAGCCAATAGGTTGAGCACTCTCTAAAAGATCCACTAGCTCTCATATTTGATTCTTCTCAAGTGATTCCATCTCCTCCATCATGATCTACATCCATGAATCATGATCCTCACTCTCCATGGCCTCTGTATTATTCTCTGAATCTCTATTAGCAGTGATAAGTGCATAGGAGATAACCTCATCAATGCCATATCTGACCGATCTCCTAATAGTATACTAGGGCATGTGCAAAGCCACTCCCACTAGCACATCTCTGCCTGATGTCTATGGCTGCTCCTGCACATTTGTCCGAACTGTCGACCCTTCATGCTGATTTTCAATTTCAGACAATACTTTTCTGCCCAGCTCCACCTCAACAGGAACACTCCTGTAAGTGAATGTAACCTACATGCCATCATTCTCTGACTGGCTACTGCTGTTCATCTTTATTTTTCTAGTTTCATCTATCCCAAACCTCCTCAAGATGCTCTTCTCATCAAAAATAACATTCCTACTAGTCACTGACTTCTATGCCTAAGTGTCCCATAGTAGGTATCCGTTGACTCCTTATGGATACTCTATGAATGTCATCTTTTGAGATTTTGGATCCAATTTGCTCCTCTCGGTTGCCTCCACATGTGCATAGACTGTGCAATCAAAAATTTTTAGGTGGCCAAGCTCCACCTTCTTCCCACTCCAGATCTCTTCTGGAACGCCTCCATTCAGCTTATAATGAGGGGACCTATTCATAAGAAAATAAGAAAAAGTTAGAGCATCATCCCAAAAGAACTTTGAAAGTGATGTCTGCAGCCTCAAACTCCGTGTCTTCTTGGTCAGTGTCCAGTTCATCCTCTCCATGACATCATTCTGCTGGGGAGTCATCCTCACTGTATAATGACGTTTGATGCCATTTTTCTCATAGTACCTCCTGAACTCCAGGCTAGTATACTTTCCTTCATTATCTGACCTCAGGCACTTTATCTGTCTTCCTGACTCCTTCTCTACTTCAACTCTCCAGGCTCTGAACCAAGCAAACACCTCTGATTTTTCTCTGATCAGATAAACCCATACCTTCCTTAAGAAATTATCAATGAAAGTAACAAAGTATTTTGCCTCACCTCTAGCTGATACAAGAACTGGTCCCCACACATCTGAGTGCACTAAATCCAGCACTCTCTCACTGTGCTTGGTACTTCTGGCAAACTTCATCCTATGCTGTTTGCCAAAGATATACAGCTCACAAAGATCTGTGCCCTCTTTCAGGACTAGGATCATACCTCTTCTGCTTAGTTCTGTGAGCCCACGGTCACTCATATGATCCATCCAATAGTGCCATAGTCGATATAAAATCTATTTCTCCTGTGCCGCTGCTAGCACCTCTACACTATTATTTATCACTGAGCCTTTCATTCTGTAAAGATTGTTGCTTAGTCTTCTATCTCTCATCACCACCAAAGCTCTCTTAAAAATTTTCAGACATCCACTCCCAGCCTGGCTACTAAAAGCATTGTGAAATCAGAAGTGACACTCCCAAGTCTTAGGAACATGAGAAGATATGTCATGGAAAGACGGGAGCGAGCCGAAAGAAGAATCAATTTTAATAGTAAAGTTCAGAAACTGGGTCGGCTCACTCTAAGACTAAGCCGGCTCAATTGAGAACTGGGTCGGCTCAGTCCAGGACTGGGTTGGCTAGGTCTTAGAGAAAAATTTAGATAGAGAGAGCAGCATTTTTGGGCTATTGACATGGTACATAACTTGGTCAGCTCAATCTGGGACTGAGCCGATCCAGTCGTAGGTTAGCCAGCTCAGTCTGAAACTGGGTCGACTTAGTTTTTATGGATTATTATTTTATGTACCTGGGTTGTTTGGATTTGGAAAGTTTTTCTATGTGCTTGGGCTTGACTCTTTGTAAAGTATATATACTAGAAATAGGTCAAGGTTGAAAGAGTGCTGAAATATACTGAAAAAAAGCTCTTTTCTTTCGAAAATCTCTTTTTCTTTTCTACTCTATTCCTTGATTTATTTGATCGTGCTTTCATAGAGATCTCTAAGAAGTACTTCCTGATTGCTTGGCTAATCAATGATGGCCATGCCGATCCATGTGGGAAGAGTGCATATTTCCATCATTTGGTATCAGAGTGGTGTTGCATGGAAGGAAGAAAGACACCTAGGATTTATTACATCTAGGAACTATTGCATCAGATTTTATCCTAAAACTTCTAGTTTGCTTGGTGGTTATCTCTAGATTGAGGTGGAGATTGTTTACACAGAGGAACGGTGATATAGAAGTTTGAAAAGAGGATCTAGGGCTTGTTAGATCTTCTATAAAGGATAGTTTTATTGGTGTGTGATCATGAAGGATGTTAGGGATCTGTTCTTGACTTATTTGAAGTCACGGGATCAAGTGGATTCAAGCTGGATTTTGAGAAGTTCGACGGTAAGAAAAATATTATCCTATGGCAGCAAAGAGTAAAGGACTTGTTGGTTCAGTAGAGGATCTACAGGATCTTGACAAAAGAAAGACCGAAAAAGATCAGTGCTGAGGATTGGGAAGAGCTGGAGGAAATTGCATTTAGCACAATTCGAATGTGCTTGGCCGATCAGGTTTTGCCTAAGGTTTGCATAAAGACTATGGCAAAGGGGCTCTAGAAGAGATTGGAGAACACATACATGGGAAAGAACATGACGAACAAGCTATGGTTGAAGAAATAACTATAGTCTGAGGATGCCCAAAGATGGAGATCTTGTTGCACATATCCAAAGGTTCAATCAGGTGTGTTTTGATGTGATGAGTTTGAATGTGAAGATCGACGAGGAGGATTGGACATTGCTGCTATTATGTTCTCTTTCAAGTTCACATGATGGTCTCATAACAACTCTAGTTTATGGAAAAGAGACCCTAAACTATGAAGAGGTTGTTGGTGTGCTCAGATCAAATGAGCAAAGTGAGAAGATCTGCAAGGAAGATCCTAAGTCTGAGATCTTGGCTGTGAATGAAAGATAGGAAAGACCAAAGGAGAAGACAAGAGAGAAATCCAAGGGCAGGTCAAAGTCTCACGATCAGAGGAAGATGACATTGAAATATTATAAATGTCATCAGCCTAGATACTTGCGGAGAGATTGTCTCCTTTTGAGATCAAAAAAAGGAAAGGCCAGCAAGGGAGATGATACAACTTTTGTTGGCAGTAGAGAAGACCTGCTAGTTGTATCAGATGGATCCATAGAGTGCGATACTGTATGGATATTAGATTCAGCATGCTTAACCATTATACTTCTCTTCGAGAGTGGTTTGCTACCTACCAGAAGGCCAATGGTGGAAGTGTCAGCATGGGAGATGATCATCCATGCAAAGTAGCTGGAATTGGCTCTATCAGGGTGAGGATGTACGACGAGATCATTCATATATTATTAAATATCAGGGATGTACTAAAGTTGAAAAAGAATTTGATTTCTTTAGGCTACTTAGAGGAGTAGGGTTATGCTTTTAGTAGCTAAGCTGGGAGTGGATATCTAAAAATTTCCAAGGAAGCTTTGGTGGTGATGAGAGGTAGATGATTGAGCAACAATCTTTATAGAATAAAAGGCTCAGTGGTAAATAATAGTGCAGAGGTGCTAGCAGCGGCACAGGAGGACCAGATTTTATATCGACTGTGGCACTATCGGATGGGTCATATGAGTGACAGTGGGCTCACAAAACTAAGCAGAAGAGGTATGATCCCAACCTTGAAGAAGAAGGGCACAGATCTTTGTGATCCATGTATCTTTGGCAAATAGCATAGGATGAAGTTTGCCAGAAGTACTAAGCACAGCGAGGGAGTGCTGGATTTAGTGCACTCGAATGTATGGGGACCAACTCCTGTATCAGCTAGAGGTGGGAAAAAATACTTTATTACTTTTATTCATGATTTCTCAAGGAAGGTATGGGTTTATCTGATCAGAGAAAAATCAAAGATATTTTCTCGGTTCAGAGCCTGGAGAGCTGAAGTAGAGAACTAGTCAGAGAGGCAGGTAAAGTGTCTGAGGTCGGACAATAGTGGAGAGTATACTAGCTTGGAGTTCAGGAGGTACTGTGAGGAAAATAGCATCAAACGCCATTATACGGTGAGGATGACTCCCTAGCAAAATGGTGTCGTGGAGAGGATGAACCAGATACTGATCGAGAAGGTATAGAGTTTGAGGCTACAGACATCACTCCCAAAGCCTTTTTGGGGTGGTGCTCTAACTTTTTCTTATTTTCTTGTGAATAGGTTCCCTCATTATAAGCTAAAATATACTGAATAAAAGCTCTGTTCTTCTGAAAATCTCTTATTCTCTTCTTCTCTATTACTTGATTTATTTGATCGTGCTTCAACAAAGTCTTTAAGAAGTACTTCCTTGATTGCTTGGCTAATCACCGGTAGCCATGCCGATCCATGTGCAAAGAGCGCATATTTCCAACAAGTATAACCCTGCTCCTCCAAGTAGCTCAAAGAAATCAAATTCGTTTTCAACTCCAGTACATGCCTAACATTTGATAATGCATGAATGATCCTGTCGTACATCCTCACCTTGATAGAGCTAATTCCAGCTACTTTGCATGGATGATCATCTCCAAGGATGATACTTCCACCATCGGCCTTCTGGTAGGTAGCAAACCATTCCTGGTGAGAAGTATAATGGTGCAAGAATGCTGAATCTAATATCCACATAGTATTGCACTCTATGGATCCATATGATACAACTAGCAGGTCTTCTCCGCTGCTCATAAAAGTTGTATCATCTTTCTTGCTGGTCTTTTCTTTTTTTGATCTCAAAAGGGGACAATCTCTCCTCTTTGACCGACTCTTGGATTTATGACATTTATAATATTTTAATGTCATCTTCCTCTGATCACGAGACTTTGACCTACTCTTGGATTTTCCTCTTATCTTCTCCTTTGATCTTTCCTATCTTTCATTCACAACCAAGATCTCAGATTTAGGGACTTCCTTGCAGATCTTCTCCCTTTGGTTATTTGATGAAAGCACACCAAAAATCTCTTCATAGTTTAGGGTCTCCTTCACATAAACTAAAGTTGCTACGAGACCATCATACGAACCTAGGAGAGAACATAATAGTAGCAATGCCCAATCCTCCTCATCGATCTTCACATCCAAAATCATCACCTCAGAACACACCTGATTGAACCTTTGGATATGTGCAACAAGATCTCTACCTTCGGGTATCCTCAGACTATACAACTGTTTCTTCAACCACAGCTTGTTCATCATATTCTTTCCCATGTATGTGTTCTCCAGTCTTTCCCAGAGCCTCTTTGCTGCAGTCTTTGTGCAAACTTCGGGCAAAACTTGATCAGCCAAGCATAATCGGATTGTGCTAAAAGCAATTTCCTCCAACTCTTTCTAATCCTCAGCACTGATCTTTTTTGGCCTTTCTTTACTCAAGACCTTGTAGATCCTTTGCTGAACCAACAAGTCCTTTACTCTTTGCTATCACAGAGTAAAGTTTTTCTTGCCGTCGAACTTCTTAAAATCCATCTTGAATCTACTTGATCCCATGACTTCAAACAAGTCAAGAACGGATCCCTAACACCCTTCACGATCACACACCAATAAAACTATCCTTCACAGAAGATCTAACTAGCCCTAAATCCTCTTTCCAAACTTTTATATCATCATTCCCCTGTGTAAACAATCTCCACCTCAACCTAGAGATAACCACAAAGTAAACTAGAAGTTTTAGGATGAAATCTGATGCAACAGTTCCTAGATGTAGTAAATCCTAGGTGTCTTCCTTCCTTCCATGCAACACCGCTCTGATACCAAATGTTGGAAATATGCACTCTTTCCACATGGATCGATGTGGCCATCGGTGATTAGCCAAGCAATCAAGGATGTACTTCTTAGAGATCTCTACAGAAGCATGATCAAATAAATCGAGAAATAGAAAAGAAGAGAGGAAGAGATTTTCAGGAGAAAAGAGCTTTTATTTAGTATATTTCAGCACACTTACAGTCTTGACTTATTTTCAGTATATATACTTTACAAAGGGTCAAGCCCAAGCTCGTAGAAAACTCTCCAAATCCAAACAACCCATGTACAAAAAATAATAACTCGCAAAAATTGAGTCGGCTCAGTCTGTAGAAAACTCTCCAAATCCAAATAATCTATGTACACAAAATAATAACTCACAAAAATTGAGCCGGCTCAGTTTCAGACTGAGTCGGCTAACTTATGACTGGGTCAGCTCAGTCCCAGATCAAGCATACCCAGTTGTGTACCATGCCAATAGTCTAAAAATGTTGCTCTTGGTCAGGATTTTACTTTGAGATCTAGCCAACCCAGTCCTGGACTGAGCCAACCCATTTCTCAACTGAGTTGGCTCAGTCTCATAGTGAGCCAGTCCAGTTTCTGAACTTTACTATTGAGACTGATTCTTCTTCCGACTTGCTTCCATCTTTCCATAACCTATCTTTTCATGTTTTCAAGACTTGGGAGTGCCACTTCTAAGCTCACACAGTGATAGTCAGAGTGCTCTGCTGTTGGCACAGAATCCAGTCTATCATGCATGCACAAAGCATATAGATGTGAGGTATGATAAGATCAGAGAGCTGGTGGAGGAAGATGAAGTGAAACCGATGAAGGTCCATACCAAGGAGAATTAGTCTGATGCACTCACGAAGAAACTCCCTAGTGACAGCTTTCAGAGATGTGTGGCATGGATGGGTCTGTTGAGAAGAGATGAGTTCAAAAGGACTTGAAAGTACCAAGGTGCAGAATGTGAGCTCAGAAGTGGCACTCCCAAGTCTTGAAAATATGAGAAGATAGGTCATAAGAAGATGGGAGTGAGCCAGAAGAGAAATCAACTCTTCTAGCAAAGTTCAGAAATTGGGTCGGCTCACCTTGAGACTGAGCTGGCTAAGTTGGAAACTAGGCCGGCACAGTCTAGGACTGGGTTGGCTAGGTCTCAAAAAAAATTCAGACAAAAAGTAGCATTTTTGGACTATTGGCATGGTACACAACTGGGTCATCTCAGTTTGGGACTGAGCTGACCCAGTCGTAGGTTAGCCAGCTCAGTCTAAAACTAGGCCGACTCAATTTTTGCAGGTTATTATTTTGTGTATGTAGGTTGTTTGGATTTGGAGATTTTTCTATGAGCCAAACTTGATCCTTTGTAAAGTATATATACTGAAAACAGATCAAGATTGTAAGAGTGCTAAAATATACTGAATAAAAGCTCTTTTCTTTCGTTAATCTCTTTTTCTCTTCTTCTCTATTCCTTAAATTATTTTATCATGCTTCCATATTAATCTTTGAGAAATACATTTTTTTTGCTTGGATAATCACCGACGGCCATACCAATCCATGTGGGAAGAGCATGCATTTCCGACATCTCTTATGTTTCCCACCATTGCAAGTTATCATCATAGGCTTCTGAAAGTGATCTAGCTGTTGAAAGACCCATAATAGCCATTGGAAGATATGTGGAGTGAAAAAGCTGCAGAATTAGAAACTAGCCATTACAGGCACTAGGCCGGCTCAATTTTAAACTGGGTCGACTCAGTCCAAACTAGGTCAGCTCAATTTTCAGCTGGATCGACTCAGTCTTAGAAATTCTAAAATATTGTTTCTATCTTCTTCTATTGTCTGAGACTAGGATGGCTCACTTTATGACTAGGTCGGCCTAGTTCCACTGGGTTGGCTCAGTTTTCAGTTAGCTCGGCTCAATCCATTACGTCAAAAAAAATTTAGTCTTTCTATCTTTTGCTTCCACTGAGACTAGGACAGCTCAATCTCGGACTAGGTCGGCCCAATTTGCATGCTAGGGGTACCAAACACTGTTTGTGATCATTTCTTCTCTAATTTACTTTGTAGGTTAGATTTACCTTTTTATCTTTATTTATTCTTAATTAAAATCTCTTGAAAGATTATTCCAATTTAAAATGTCCTCTCTAAAATCTTGAATAACTGATGAATGAGAACACTTGATGTTTGTGAGCACTTAAGATTTACAACTACACATCCTCATAAGCAATGTTAGTAATATAACAATTTATACTCAAATGCTTTTGTTATCATCAAAATCAATCTAGGGTCAAGAATCTCCCCTTTTTTGATGATGACAAAATCTTTTGAGTATAACCTTTTGTTGATATTTGAAAATGATATTTTCATTCAATCTTATCAATTAACTCATGCATCACCCCTAAGTGTAATGATCCTATTTGATCTAAGTCAAATTTTGTATTGCTTCCCCTTACTATGTGCCGAGGTTTTCAATTTAATAATTCGAGTTCTGATGGCTTTCACTTATTTGCATATTCTTTATTTGGTCTTGCTGAAGTATTGCTTGTTTAAGTAGCATGCCATCCCATTTAAATAGTGTGCCATACTATACCATTCTTTAGATTTAATTAAATTTTCAATACTCATTTTTTTTTCTTCCCCTTTTTGTCAGTATCAAAAAGTATACAACAATGTAAAGAAATTCGGTCAAGCATGAAAGAGGATAATTTCATTCATTCATTGAAGAATTTGATGCAATTCAAGCAAAAAGTCAAATTTCATTCAATTATAGATACAAAGACTTGCAAGCTTACAAAATATTGAAGTTTGAACATTACATATCATAAACATTTACAACCAAAATGTCCTAAGTATAACTAAAAGGATCCTAAATAAAATCTAATCAACACTTGGCTCAAAATGGTCGGATGTAGAAGTGAGTTGCTCAACGAACACCTTTCTTATAGAATTCTCCATCAATGAGGAAAGATCATCGAAGAGTCTATCATATACCCTAGCCGAGATGCACTGCACAATCTCCTCAATCTGATCTTCATCAAGTCTGATAGTGGACGAAGATGGTACAGGTCCTGGACACTGTGGCACAGGCTCTAGCTCATATCTTTCTTCCCCTTCTTCATTTAACTTCACCCAAATTCCATTAACCTTTTTAAACTTCATTCTATGCATTGATTTCAGATTGTATGTGTCATAGTGTTGAAGCTTCTTACTGGGTTCCCGTTCCAGGCTAACTCCAATGTCCTAAAATACTAGTATCAAGAACATCCCGTATGGTAGTGTTGGTTTTCCTCTTTGGGATGCTTCTTGCATTACCCTTAAGATCTAAGCTGGAAGATTGAACTTTTGCCTCATAAGAATGTGGTACATCACAGCTATATCGTTCTTGTTGAGAAAGTCAAATCTTCCTACTCGGGGCACTAGAATCCAGGTAGAGATGTGGTGAAGTAGTCTATTCTCTACAGATAGGTTCCTAGCATGGATTTCCTCAAAATGCATGGCATCGTCCCTTCCAAACAACAACTGAAGTCCACTTGCTCGATCATCGAGTCTCTCAGCTTCGATAGTGGGTGCCCTAAGTAAATTGCCCAGCTTTTCTATGGTTAAATTGATTTTCACCCTCTTTACCTCTGATTCAAATGAGCTAGGGCTAATCTTTGCATTTCCATAAAACTCCCATACTAGATTCGGATAGGTTGGGAGATTGATTCCAGAACATAGGTATTCCCACCCTTGATACTTCAAAGCCTCTCCAAATTGAAAATCCTCTCTAGCTAGGAAGTCAAAATCCATCCTTCTACCAATTATGACAGCCTTAGAGGAGAGTGGAATGGGTATGAAAGAAGGAGATGGAGGGAAAACTAGAGTGGGAGGCTAAGGGGGTTGAGTGGATGGTTTGGAGGAGGGGAGGAGGACTGAGAGGACCTAGAAGAATGGTCTTCATGGAACTTTGATTGCCGTTCTTCATCGCGTGCCCCTCTTCTAAATGGCGGATCCAAACATAGAAGCTTAAACCTAGGGGTTACAATTTATTTCCTGCATGGCATGATTCCAAAATCCCTCCTAAGAGTAGTGGAAATGGGTTTCTAGGGAATGGCTTGAGGGTTTCTAGAGTTTTTCTCTAGATGGCTAAGAAATGAAAGATGAAAAAGCCATCGGTCTGTTCATTTAAAAAACATGACGCCCAACAACTTAGCCGGCTCAATTTTTCTATGAAGAAAAACTGGGTCGGCCCAGTACTGGAATGACCTAGTTTTTATAGAAGAAAAAAAATTGAGTCGGCTTAGTTTGGCACAGGCTTTGATATTTGTATTTCATATCCAAAAATTTTTTCATTTAATTTTTACTTCTAAATGAGTAAATATCAGATGATTCATCACATGAAAACTAATCATCTCATCATTTTAAGACCAATTATCACAAGATATTTATTTAACAAATTGGATCAAATAAACCTAATTGCTTTCTAATTGTGCAAAATCTTTCTTCATTCAAGAGTTTTGTAAAGATATTAGCAACTTGATTTTCAGTAGGCACATATTCAAGAAGTATATCATTATTTTGAACATGGTCTCTAATAAAATAATGTCTTACTTCTATATATTTTGTTCTTAAATGCAATATAAAATTTTTAATTAAATTTATGGCACTTATGTTATCACATCGAATAGAAATGTTATTACAAGTAATACCATAATCTTCTAGTTGTTGTTTGATCCACAATAGTTGAGCACAACAACTCCCAACAGTAATGCATACAGCTTTCGTCGTAGACAAGGCTACCGAGTTTTGTTTCTTGCTAAATCATGAGATCAAATTCACTCCTAGAAATTGATATGTACCACTTGTACTCTTTCTATCTAAGCAATAACCAGCAAAATCTGAATCACTATAGCAAATTAAGTCTAATGAAGATTGTTTAGAGTACCATAAACCAACATCTTGAGTATTTATTAAATACTTAAAGATTCTTTTAACTGCTAATACATATGATTCCTTAGGATTTGATTGATAACACGCACATATGCATACCCTAAACATTATGTCTGACCTACTTGCAGTTAAATATAGTAAAGATCCAATCATACCTCGATATAGCTTAGGATCTACTACTTTTCTTTTTGGGTCTTGATCAAGCTTGCAACTTGTGCTCATGGGGGTGCCACTTCCTTTGACATTCTCCATCCCAAATTTTTTTAACATTTTCTTGATGTATTTACTTTGGTTGATGAAGATCCCCTCATTTGATTGCTTGATTTGGAGTCCGAGAAAAAGTTGAGCTCTCCCATCATGCTCATCTCAAACTCGCCCTGCATGAGACTAGCAAATTCTCTATACAAAATTTCATCAGTAGCACCGAATACTATATCATCAACATATAATTGGACAATCAATAGATCACTTGATTTTCTTTTAATAAATAATGTTTTATCCACATTACCCCTTTTAAAATTATTGTTTAATATGAACTTACTCAATCTATCATACCAAGTCCTGGGTGCTTGTTTTAATCCATATAGTGCTTTCTTAAGTTTATATAGATGATTAGGTAATTCTTGACTTTCAAAGCTTGGAGGTTGTTCTACATAAACTTCTTCTTCAATTAAACCATTTAAAAATGCACTCTTTACATTCATTTGAAAAAGTTTAAAGATCATGAAATAAGTAAATGCTAAAAGTAATCTAATAGCTTCAAGTTTAGCTACGAGTGCAAAAGATTCATCAAAATCAATACCCTCTTCTTGATTGTACCCTTGTGCAACCAATCTAGCCTTGTTTCTAATTATATTATCCTTCTCATCTAGTTTATTTCTGAAGACCCATTTTGTACCAATTACAAGAAAATTTTTAGGTCTTTCAACTAATTTCTAAATTTTATTTCTTTCAAATTGGTTTAACTCTTCTTGCATTGCTAATATCCAATTTGGATCTTTTTCAGCTTTAATTATATTTTTAGGTTCCAGATAGGATATGTTGGAGATAAACCCCGCTTCCGTCGAAGTCTAGTCTGATACTTAGCCTAATGCGACTGATAATTATGGAAGAGCTTCGATTGAAAATTCTTTCTCCAGCAGTCAAACCCGGATCGAACTTCTTTAGCAACCAAAATCCTCCAGCGGCCGAACCCCTCGCGGACTCCCTCCAGCGACCGAACCCCAACTGATATCCTTCAAGCACCCAAACTCCCTCTAGTAGTCGAATCCCTCCCAGATCTCTTCTTCAATCAGATTTCTACAGGAGCTGAACTCCTTCCAAACATCTCCTTCGATCAGCTTCCTCCAAGAGCCGAACTTCTTTCAGACCTCTCCTTCAGTCAAATTTCTACAGGAGTCGAACTCCTTCCGAACCTCTTCTTCAGTCAGATTCCTCCAGGAGACGAACTCCTTTTGAACGTCTTCTTCAGTCAGATTTCTACAGGAGCCAAACTCCTTTCGGATGCCTCCTTCAGTCAGATTCCTTCAGGAGCTGAACTCCTTCTGAACTTCTCCTTCAGTCAAACTTCATCTGAATTCCTCCAATGGATTATTTTTTGATTTCAAGTAGTATTCCTTCCAGAAGATCCCCTCTAGCTATATTTCCTTTAGGAGTTCGAACTTCTTTAGAATTGATATATGTCAAAGTTCTTCCCCAACCAATGCCTGCTTCCTCCAGACTTCGACTATTAAATCTCAACGAACAGGAAATCTCACTATCGAACGGTTATGACTGTCACTTATCAGGATGGTTATGACTATCATTTATCAATCTACTATAGGCGACTCCACTACCGAACGGTTACAATGGGCTTCGTCTATAAAAAAGGATCCTCTAGATACATTTTTTCTAAGCTCTGTTCTTCTTTCCAAAACTCTACTGAGTTCTTTCCTAAGTACTCCATTTCTATTGGTCAGAAGAGCTTACTTGATTATCGGAGGGTCCTGCTGGAGCCACCACCATCAACTTCGGGTGAGACTTTATTTTGCAGGTCACCAGCGATGACCACTTCTTCCTAAACTCTAGCTCGATCTGACGTCGACCAGATTATGCACCAACAGGATTGGTACTAGAGGAAGGGTCCTCTATTTCTGAGTTATCCTTGTTCTTAAACTAGTGTTCAATCAACCCTGTGAATCATCTTCTTCAAGGTCCATCTCCATCCTCTCCCTTGATCCTAAGAAATGCCTCCAAAGAAAGCAACTACCCAGAGATCTATCACTTCTACTGCTAGATCTGAGCCAGACCCATCCGTTCCTACTCCAGCACCGACGCTTCAACCTCCACCTCCATCGACGGCCATAGTAGATCTGAAGCAGTTCAACCTATTGATGCAGTGGATTCAGGGCCTCACCGAGATGGTGTAGATCATGTGGCAGCCTCTGATGGTGATTCTCCTAGAAAATCTGCCATCGATATATCAGGAACCGATCTCAAGGAAGAGCACTTGGGCTAGCATACCCATCATTCCTGAAAAAGGGAAACAAAGAGTAGAGGATTCTTGTTTGGATCATGATTCTTCTCTAAAAGAGACCTTCTCCATCTATGGCTTGAAGCTTTCCAAGATCCGTGATTGAGATGACGTCCTTGATTAGAAACTATAGAAGATGGATTGATGGATAGAGAAACTCCGTCATGTCGCTCCAACTCATCATGACGACGTCTATACTGATCCTTCTTTCTCTCTCCGAATTATGCAAGTATCCATTCCATCGAATATTAAGCTCTCTTAATTTGAAAGCTACGATAAAATCTTTGATCCGGTTGATCACCAGAGGCCTTCCAGACCATGATGCTGCTCCATGGCGTACCAAATGTCATCTTATGCCGAGCTTTCTCATCTGCCTTAAAGGGAGCAGTAAGAAATTGCTACTCGATATTGAAGTCAGGTACGATCTTCTTCTTTGACCAGATGAGTCATCAGTTTGCAGCTCACTTCATCAGCAGCTGACATCCATGTCGAGGTTTGGATTTCCTGATGAATGTCAAGTAGAAAGAGGAGGAATTGATCTAGGCTTATGTTACCTGATTTAATACTACTGCATTGGAGATCCAAAACCTAGATCAGTCTGTTGCAATGGCCGCACTCAAGGGCAGCCTTTAGAAGAATGATTTATTATTCTTCCTAGAGAAGAAGTACCCCAGAGACTTTGCCGATCTGCTAGCTCGGGCTGAAGGATATGCCCGAGTGAAAGAAGCTTTCAGCTTGAAGGATGAAGAAGCGATAGGAGAGTGGCGGACGAGCGAGTCCAATAGACCCATCATTGATAGAGGGTCGAATGAAGTTCGATCGCACTCACGGACTCCCTCCGAGCGCAAGCGAGCCCGAACTCCTCCTCGAGCTCATCACCAAAGAAGCTCCAATAGAAGGGTGCGAAGAAGTTCTCTTCTCAGAAGGTTTCACAACTATGCCCTCCTTAATGCTCCTAAAACTCAAGTTCTGATGGAAATTAAGAATCAACTAGAAAGATCAGAAGAATTACGATATCCCCCAAACAAGCATGATAAGTATCCTAAATTAATCTATAAAAGCATCAATTTATCAATTAATTTATGTTTATTTTTAAGAATTAATAATTAATTGACACATATTTTAGAGAAATTCATATTTTTTATTTATTAAAAAATAATTAAAAAATAATAAAAATAAAAAATAAATTTTTATTATCAATGGAAAGAGTTTATTTTTTTGATCATAACGAAATAAGTTTTAAGCAAAACGAAGCTAAAATGGAGAATATATGAATTTTTAATGAAATAAAATAAATAAAAATTAAATGAAAAATAACATACGACTCAACCGGCTCAAGCCACCGTGCCATATCAGCCGACACTTCCAAACGTGCCAAGCCAATCCGATAAAGCCAGTGCACCATGCCAACCACTCTAGCCAACTCAGTCGTGGAAGTCATCAGCTGATCCATGATCCAGGCATGGACCGCTAGGTCAGCAGAAATCAGCGAATCATGAAGCAACACGAGGTGGACCTAGACCCTTAAAGGGTTTACAGAAAATCTATTATGGGTCATAGGGCATTTTGGACTTTTTACTTGACAACAGAAGGTGCTGATTCATTACGGTGTATGGTGAAGCCGGTCCATGCGGTCTATGGGAATAGTAAAGGTGCGATCGGATGGATCTTGTTGATTGCAGTCAAGATCGGATGGTGGAGGGAGTTTCCTACTTTGATTCAGCTTCAGACTTCACATGGATCACCATCGGACGATAGCGTTCACATCTGACTCAGATCCAATGGTCTAGAATGCTCCCGACAGTGATCAGGACTCTCAATGCACGATCAGTAGTCAGATTTTCTGTATTAGTGCATGATCAATGGTCAGAATTTAATTTGACCTAATCTGGGTTGATATACATCCAATTTTGATGATTTTTGGTCCGTTGGATTTCTATTGAACGGCTAGATTTCACCAGACTTCACCATATTCATCTTAAAGATGTTTTAATCCAAATTTTACTTAGATTTCTTCCTATTTTTATGATTAAAAAGGCTTTTTATCCCACATTGCCTAGAAGAAAATTCTCAACTCCTCCTAGCTCCATAAATAAGACCCCAGGCTTCCAAAATTGATAATCTTTGGTCAAGGTGAAGCTTTGGTATTGGGTAGAGTCAGGCTTTCGATTAGAGGATGCTTCAAAGCAATGGGTGCCGAGAAGAAGAGTTGGGCTTCTACACCATCTTTTTACTGATGCCGATCCAAGATTAGAGATTAGTCTATTTTATTTATTTATTTTTTTATGTATTTAAATTATGAACCTTTTAATTAATATAATATTTATATTTATGCTCTTTAATTTCATGCTCTTTATTTTTATTATAATTTAATTTTTATACTTTAATTATTACTTTTTATTTTATTGCAAGTAGATGCTAAGATCTAACTAGTAGATCTTAATACCAAGTTTAAATTTCTGCACCTTTTAATTTTTGCTTTCGACTTCACTTTTGATTTCAAAACTCTTTTCTTTTTTTTTCTTTTAAAAAATCAAAAATTTTAAAACTAAAATGCTACCTTCCCTATGGATTCGATCCGACTCACTGCTACCTTTGTATTTTTAATTATTTTAAGAAGTCGGATTAAATTGATAAACACAATGTCTTAACGACAACATCGTGCTCTTATAATGTTTTTAGCACCATTATTGGAGAAGGCACAGACATTAAATTTTTGATCTTTTTGATTTTTTATAAATAAACTATAAATAAAATTTTTATTTTCTTGTAAATATTGCTTGCTAATTTTTTTATTTATTTTATAGAAAAAGAAGTTAAAGAACAAAAAGAACTAGGGTAAGGAACAAATCATTTAGTTTTGCTTGGTGAGATCAATCCTAACCCTAGTCCACTTTTCTTTTTATTTATTTATTTATTTATTTACTTTATTTTAAAATTAATTTTAAAAAATATCCATTTAAACCTAATTAAAAGCTCCATGATAAGATTAGAAATCCTAACTATTTAGAGCATTCATCATATTAGATTTATTTTTATTTTTTCTGATGATTACTGGAGGCAAGATAAGCCTTTCATAATTCAATTAGTTGCATGCATCTAGTTTAAATTGCATAGAATCCCTTATCTGATTTTTTTTTTACATATCATATTAAATCAAAATAAGGGCAACACCCAATTAAACAAGATAAGATGGAGATTTGATCACTCTTCCTTCGCCCACAAACAACCAACCAGCATCCTACATTGACCTAAGCCTTTAATTTTAAAATAATTAGACATCAGCCCTAGGAGCTCGAGCTCAATAGGCCAAGAAATCCTAAGAGTTGAATCAGGTTAGGATTAGTCAATTTGACTGGTGTCTAAAAAATAGTTCAAGAACGACTAAGCCCAAAGAAAGGTGGTTTCTAATTGATTTTGTTTGCTTACTTGGTCAAGCATAATTAGTGTCTAAGGCAAGCAATGGGGGACTCCTACCGATCTTACACTTATCTGGCCAGTTGATTAGATGATCTTATACTTGGAGGGCGTGAAGATAATTTTGGTAGTTAGGAGCTGTCTAGATTTAGGATAATCCTTAGTCAGAATTAATTGACCAACTTGATTACTAACCAACATTATTATTAATTAAAACTAATTCTTCTCTCTCTTCTTAGCTTTAGGACTCTTTAAGATCTTTTTTTAGAACTTTTATTTCTTTCTTTTTTTCTCTTCAAAAATAAAATAAAATAAAATAAAAATTAAATTAAAAATTAAATTAAATTAAATTAAACCAACTAAAAAAATATTAAAAATAATAATTAAATTAAATATAATTAAATTAAAAATAATAATTAAAATAATAAAAATAATTTTTAAAAAATAATTTTTTTATAAAAATAATAATATAATAAATAATAATAATATATATATAAATTCTAAAAAAAATCTAAAAAATTTTTTGAACAATAAATTAGGGTTGCACCAAGGCATGTACGATAGGAAATCGCTTTACCAGATTTAGTTTAACCCAACCATAAAATTGAAAGGCTAAATGGTATTAAATCTGATAACCAAATGGCTGAAAATTTTAGAGAACCACCTAAGCAGATGAAACAATACTTTATTTCCTCCACCTATAATCCATTGACTTATATCCAATTACCTAAAATTCAAGCTACCAACTATGAGATCAAGTCGATCATAATCCAGATGCTCCCATCTTTCTACAAAAATATCTATGAAAATCTTTATAAGCATCTAGATGAATTCTTAGAAATCTACTCTATGGTAAAAATTCAAAATTTAACTAATGATGCCCTTAAACTAATTTTATTTTTCTTATCATTAAAAGACAAAGCCAAGTACTGGCTTGGCACAATAGGGAGATCAATTAAAACTTGGGCTGAATTGCAAAGTGAATTTCTTAAAAACTTTTATCCCATAGGTCGAACCAACATTATGAGGCGAGCTATCACTAGATTTGCTTAGATTCCAGGAGAACAGATTTACGAGTCATGGGAGAGACATAAAGAACTTAGAAAATGCCCACACCATGATCTGTCTAAGTGGCAAATAGTTCAAGCTTTCTATGAGGGTTTAGGAGACTAATACAGATAGATGGTAGATACATCCTATGGAGGTGCATTCATGAACAAGAGTGAGGACGAAGCCTATATCTTGTTTGAAATCCTGAGTGAAAACTCAATTAACCATGCTTCGTTATCTTTCTACCAAACTTGGGCAGGGATCCATGAATTTAAACATCTAGATTCTAGTCCTAAGGCTAATTCAAATTTGATAAATAAAGTGGACTTTCTTTCTTAGAAATTAGATCAAGTCCTAATCTTAGGTCAACAATCTCCTGCACAATTCACATCATCTTCTAATTATCAGAAGATTTGTTCAATCTATGCTAGTTCAACCTATCATATGAGTGAATGTCCTATGACTGCATAGTTTCCACCTTTTATCCAAGAACAAGTCTAAGCTGCTAAAGGCTACTCCAAGCTGGTTAATGATTCATTTTTAAATTTATATAACTCAGGCTGGAGAAACCATCCTAATTTTTCTTGGAAACCATAATAGACTTAGGCTCAGACCCAAACTTCATTAGTATAAAATTATCAGAATAGACCTCAATACCAGAACTATGCATATAACAAAGATCAGCCTAGCCAGCCTTTCCAGCCACCACATTATAATCATCCCTCATACCCACCTCCTCAACAGATCAATCTAGCTGACGATAGATTTAACTAACTTCAACAATTGATTCTGACTTAACAACAATCTATCATCAGACTAGAAGCTCAAATTGGATGACTAGCTGAATCTAGCATGAGGAGAGAACTAGGTCAATTGTTGAGCCTACTAATTTCAAACAATCCACCTAATATCCACCAACCATTTGAGCCAAGTTATCAATCTTATATCCCATCTAAGAATCCTCAATTTGAGAATACTAAAGTAATTTCTGAACTTAAAAGCTATAGAATTCTTGTGGATCCATACCAAGACCAAGTGAGAGAGGCTAGCACTGATGCTAGTCAAAATAAAAATTTTGAGGAACAAGTTAGTACTGAGACTAACCACATAGAAGAATCTAAGCCTGAAACTAGTACTGATGTTGGTTCTAGTTCAAATGGGATAGACATAGGAAAATAGAGAATAGATGATTTACCTGAGACTTATAAACCTAATGTCCTATTCCCTTCAACCCTAGAAGCCGGTTCTTCATACAAAAATCAAGAGGCATGTAATAAAGTATCAATTGAGTTGTGTAAGCAAGATCACATTAATTTACCTACAGAATTAAATCCATTTTTAGACACCCTTGAAGGAAAAATCTAATTTTTTGGATTAGGTTCATTCAGATCTGATCAGATCAAGAGATATATTTCAAAAATTTTTTCTTTGATCTATATCAGATCTAAGATATTTCAGATCTGATTTATTATTTTAATAAAATAAAATAAAATAAAGAATAAATTAAATCAAATTTAATTTACCTGATCCTTATTTGGTAATCCTATTACCCTGTTGATGATCCTGTATGCAGCGGAAGGTTCTGGATCTAGCCACGCAAGCGCCTGGCCTCTACCGATATCCACTCAGGCTGGATCTGGAGATCCTCTTCTTCTCTATCACATCTCCAAAAATTAGATCTGGATCTGATCTGGAGGATCTTCAAAACTCCTTTTGAAGATCAGCAGTCGTCCTTTGCAGCAGCGCAGCCTTCTTGCTTTTGATCGCCTTTCTCTTGCTTGGAATCGCACCAACCAAAAATCCAAAACTTTTTGGACGTGGAGAGGAGAGGGAGAAAGGTGAAGGTTTGGCATGGAGAAGGAGGGGAGAGGCAGCCTTGGGGCATGGGAAACTCTTAGCTTCAATCTTTGATCTTGAGTTGGGTACAGGGTCTTATTTATAGACTAACTGTGATCCAACTCCTCTTCTTCCCAACCAATCACAACCCTTTGTGAAATCAGATCTAAATCTGATTGGTGGGAATAGAGAGTCCCCTGATTCCCTCCTTAGAGGGTGCCTAAGACCAGTCAAAGTTGGTTCTTAGAAGAACTCTAATTGGAATCCAAAAGGAGATGGAGTCCTTGTCCAACAAGGACTCCTAGGCGCGCCTCCAACTTGGGCACACGCCCTAGGGTGGCGTGCGCCCTTCTCCTTGCCAGGTTCTAGGCAGGGGGACAGGCCCCCACCAGCTCTCCAATAGGTGCATGACATGTGGTCAAAAGTCAAAGTGTCAATGGTCAACGTTTGACCAGTCAAAGGTAGACTTTTGACCAAAGTCAAAGAACAAGAAATGGCAGGTGACCAAAAATGGCAGGTAATGTCTTACAAAATAAGACAACCTTTTCTGACTTGGACAACCTCCAGTCAGACCATATGAAGGCCTCTGATTGAGCACAAACTCCTTTGGCTCAGACAGGACAACTTATTTATGATAGCAAAAGAAGAACGTTAGGTTCAATCGAGTGCTAGCACGATTTCCTTGAACCTAATTGAATCTCATTCAGATCAATTGAACTAGATCAGTTCAATTGATGATCACCAGATTCAAACCCTTGTTTGTGTGACCCAGTTAGGTTCAGTTCTGTATGGTAATGGGATATGTCATGATCTCTATCATCGAC
This sequence comes from Cocos nucifera, assembly GCA_006176705.1. Lineage (NCBI taxonomy): Eukaryota > Viridiplantae > Streptophyta > Magnoliopsida > Arecales > Arecaceae > Cocos > Cocos nucifera. The sequence continues at coordinate 26,069 of QRFJ01001527.1, read as the reverse complement.
ATCATCGAAACTCCTTTCGATGGATCAGAACTCTTCTGATTCGAACAGCTAGAATGATCGATCATCTAAATCATTCTAATTGCTCCCAAAATCCACCAGTGACACCTAGCAGTATATGGTGGCAACCCATCAGAGCTGAATGCGAACCTCTTGGTGCAGCTACCTGTGTGATTAAGTTCTTCTATCTTGAGCCCCGATCAGATTAGGGTTAAGGTAAACTCGTCAAACCCTAGTCTTCTGTCATATGATGTAATCATTCGATTCGAGTCCAATGTGAAAATCTAAATAGAAACTCTTTCTATTATTTCACTCTGCCATGGCCATGGGCTTCTGGACTTGATTCTCATGATTATCATAGGGCTGCTCCTCTACCACCGAGGTAGATAGATTCCATCTTGATGCCATCCAGTTCCTACAATGAACATGCTATAGCCAACATACACCTCAGGGTTCCATATGGCTAGGAGACCGAGTAATGGTGTAGTCAAACTATAACACCCTCAAGGTGAACTGCCGATGCACCTCAGGTCAAAGAACCAGACACACTACTGCAGCATCGAGTCAGTCATTGACGAGAAGGTAGACTCCCTAATGACTACTCGAGGTGGTCACGCTCAGTGCCCTCGTTCTCTAACGAGTACCTGTACTCTCGCTCCGGTGTCTCCACACCGTAGACTCAAGACTCATCTACTAAAGAGAAGCGATTGTACACCAACCTTCCGGATCAATCACCATCCTCGTGATGATCCTATGGTCAGGAGCAATTTATGAGTTAATAATGATTATTCATGTCTTAAATTTTCAACTCTTGAAAATATGAATTATCATTGCCATTAACTCAAAGGATGTATCACAGACACTAAATACACATATGTGATAGAAAATAACCCATTTTATTGATTTTAGTCAAAATTATAATTTTGCCCCTAGAAGTGTATTACAAGTGTCAGCCAATTCTGGCTTCTAGGGCACATATATCTAACAATCTCCCACTTGTCCTAAAGCCAATTGGCTACAAGTCTAAGTCCCATCTTCTCAAGGTGGGCTTCGAACTTCTGCTGGCCCAACGGCTTTGTAAGTGGGTCTGCCACATTATCTGTGGAGTCGACTCTCTTGACCTCGACGTAACCCTTCTCGAGGTAATCGCGGATGAGGTGGTATCGCCGCTCAATATGCTTGGATTTCTGGTGAGACCTCGGCTCCTTAGCAAGGGCTATGGCGCCATTGTTGTCGCAGTATAGAGGAATGGCATCTGATGGCATTACTCCAATTTCTGCAGCAAACTTCTTGTACCAGAATGCTTCCTTCGCAGCCTCTGATGCAGCGATATATTCTGCTTCCATGGTGGAATCTGCTATCACTGTTTGCTTGGAACTCTTCCAGCTGACAGCACCACCATTGCACACAAACAGACTGCCAGATGTCGACTTTCGATCATCTATATCAGACATGAAATCTGAGTCTGTGTATCCCTGGACTTGGAGTTCTCCATTACCAAAGACCAACATTATATCCTTAGTTCTTCTCAAGTACTTAAGGATACATTTCACAGAAGTCCAGTGTTCTTCACCTGGATTTGACTGATATCTGCTTGTGACACTCACAGCATGGGCTATATCAGGTCGTGTACATAGCATGGCATACATGAGGCTCCCTATTGCAGAAGCATAAGGGATCTTGCTCATGCGTTCTATTTCCTCAGGTGTGCTAGGGCACATCTTCTTGGAAAGATGAATACCATGTCTGAAGGGTATTAATCCCCTCTTAGAGTTTTCCATACTAAACCTCTTTAGTACTTCCTCTATGTACATCTTCTGTGAAAGTCCTAGCATCCTATTCGGTCTATCCCTATAGACCTTAATTCCTAGAATAAAGGATGCTTCACCTAGGTCTTTCATGGAGAATTCCTTGGACAACCATATTTTGACTGTCGTCAACATGGGAATATCATTCCCAATAAGGAGGATGTCATCCACGTACAATACGAGGAAGACAACAGCGCTCCCACTGACCTTTTTGAAAACACATGGTTCCTCTTCATTTTTGATGAAACCAAACTTTTTGATCACATCATTGAAACGAGTGTTCCAGCTCCGAGATGCTTGCTTAAGTCCATATATGGACCTTTGCAGCTTGCAAACCTTGTGATCAGTATCACTGGATGTGAAACCTAATGGCTGTTCCATATAGATATCTTCCTCAAGATATCCATTTAGGAATGCCGTTTTCACGTCCATTTGCCATATTTCATAATCGAAATAGGCTGCAACGGCAAGCAATGTGCGGATGGATTTTAGCATAGCCACTGGGGAAAAGGTATCCTGATAGTCAATGCCTTCGCGTTGACTATAACCTTTTGCCACTAGTCTAGCCTTGAATGTCTCCACATTCCCATCTGCACCAATCTTTCTCTTGAAGATCCATTTACACCCAATAGGTACTATACCTTCTGGTGGATCTACCAAGGTCCAGACTTGGTTTGAGTGCATCGAGTCAATTTCTGACTGCATTGCCTCTAGCCATTTCTCGGAGTCGATATCTGATATCGCCTCGTTGTAGGTTTTGGGATCATCACCATGAGCACCATTACCTACGAGGAACATTTTCTCTACTTCCTCTGAAATAATACCTAAGTATCTTTCAGGGGGATGGAAAACTCTTTCCGATCTACGAGGTGGAGGAGGTAGTGTTCTTATTGGCTCAAACTGATTTGGTTCCAATTGGTCCTTAGCTCGTTCCACTTGTGAGACTTTCTCATCAAGCTTGATCTATTTTCCAATGCCGCTGTCTTGAATAAACTATTTTTCAAGAAAGATGGCATGTCGACTCACAATCACATTGTGGTCTTCTGGAATGTAGAAATAGTATCCTAATGACTCTTTAGGATATCCTATGAATCGAGCTCTAAAGGACCTAAACTCTAACTTGTCCGCTTGTTGTCTTTTGACATGAGCCGGACAACCCCAAATTCTGAGATGACTCAGACTTGGTTTCTTACCGTGCCATATCTCATACGGTGTGGTAGGAACGGTTTTAGAGGGAACCCTATTCAGTAGATAGATTGAAGTTAACAATGAGTGTCCCCAAAGAAAATCAGGGAGGTCTGTGAAGCTCATCATGGATCGAACCATATCCAATAGAGTCCGATTTCTCCATTCTGAAACCCCGTTGAGTTGAGGTGTTCCTGGTGGAGTCCATTGAGAGACTATGCCATTTTTCTTTAGATAGTCTAGGAATTCCCGGCTAAGGTATTCACCTCCTCGATCTGATCGAAGAACCTTAATGGGTTTTCTAGTTTGTTTTTCTACTTCATGTCTGAATTCTTTGAACTTTTCAAAAGCTTCAGACTTGTGTCTCATAAGATACACATACCCATACCTAGACAGATCATCGGTAAAGGTAATGAAGTAGACAAAATTGCCTCTAGCCGGCACATCAAATGGGCCGCACACATCAGTATGTACTAGGGCAAGGAGATCTGTGGCCCTTTCCCCATGTCCTACAAAAGGGAGTTTAGTCATTTTGCCTTGAAGACAAGATTCACAAGTTGGATATGACTCGAAAGTCAATGGACTCAATAGCCCATTTTTCTCCAATTTGTTGATCCTATCTTCTGCTATATGACCTAGTCTCAGGTGCCATAGATATCTATCGTTTGGACTATCCCTAGGTCGTTTGGCATTCACGTTTTGCTCGATAGTTAAAATAGGTACATCAATATGTAGCTGATAAAGACCATTAATAAGGAAACCATTTGCAATTTTATTTCTTTCATAAAGAATGTTACAATGGTCCTTAAAGAAGGTGATCACATAACCTTCTTGTGCTAAGCATGAAACAGAAATCAAATTCCTGCTAGCTGCAGGCACAAAATAACAGTCTTTCAAAACTAAGTCTAAACCAGATGGTAATCGAAGAGGGTATGTTCCCACGGCTACTGCAGCAACTCTTGCTCCATTACCGACACGTAGGATCATGTCTCCATCCCTCAGCCTCCTGCTATCCTCAAGACCCTGCATAGAAGTGCACAGATGAGCACTAGAACCAGAGTCAAGCACCCAACTGGATGCAGAAGAAACCGTAAGGTTAGACTCAATAACGAGCATACCTCCAGAAGGACCTTCCTTCTTGTTCTTCAGGGTGGCCAGGTAAGTAGGGCAGTTCCGCTTCCAATGGCCGTCGCTGTTGCAATGGAAACACTTTCCTTTGACATCGGCCTTCTTCTTCGGCTCTGCCTTCTTCTTCTTTGATCCTTCCACCTTTTGCTGCTTTTTCACAGACTTCTTTTTCTTTCCATAAGACTTTCTTTTGGAAGAAGTCCGTTCCATAGCAAGAACTGAGCCTTTAGAACCTTTCATAGAAAGCTCAGCGGTAACCAGCATATTCATTAATTCGGCCAAGGAATTCTGAAGTTTATGCATGTGGTAATTCATGATGAATTGCCCATATGCATCAGTCAAGGATTGCAGAATAATATCGTTCTGCAGGTCCAAGTCCAACTTCACACCGAGCTTCTCAAGCTCTTCCATGTCCTTGATCATTGTCAGACAGTGATCTTGGACTGACTGCCCATCACGCATCTTAGCCTTAAAAAGTCATTTCGTGACTTGATATTTGGCTGCGCGACTCTGTTCACCAAACATCTCCTGCAGGTGAGCCAACATTTGGCGAGCAGTCCCGATATCCTCATGTTGGCGCTGGAGCTCATCAGACATCGAGCCCAACATGTAATATCTGGCCTTATTATCTTCGTCTATCCATTTTTCCAGAGACGCTCTCTGTTCAACAGATGGACGGGCTGGTAAGGTGGGAGGGTCCTGGTCCAAAACATGGGTTAACTTCTCAGAACCCAAAATAATTTTGTAGTTCCTGAGCCAATCTTTATAATTGGGTCCGGTCAGTCTATGTGTGTCCAGGATACGTGCCAATGGGTTGGACGCAGACATTTTTTTTCTGTAGAGAGTCAAAGATTCTAGTTAGATATTGTAATTTTGACTTGACCAATTTATTTAGGGATTTTATTTTTAAACAAATTAGCTCCCACTATTTTCTCGGATCCCTACACTCCCTCTGTAGAGATGCGAAAATCTCCATGATTAATGATTTCTAGTGGGTGGTGCGGTCTCACCAACTGACTCATCACCTCACCTAACAGTTATTGGTGATGGGTTAGCCAATGAGTGAACAACTCTTGTTCAATGATTCTCTAATCATGGTGCACCCAAACTTGGTCTCTAATTCATGAATCTCACCGTATCCAGAATATTGATCCACTCCTTAGTTAAGTCAGACCCACCATTTGCATAGACTGGGTTCCTAATTGAGTCTCTCACCGTATCCAAAATATTGAGCCCAACTCATCCTCCAGCCCATAGCATCCAATGCCTAATAGACATGGTTGCATCTTCCCGGTGCAACTGAGCCACTGTATCCAGCCGAGAACAATCAACCCCGGGAAGGGCCCGCACATCTACAATGGTGGAAGACCTCAGACTTAATCTTTTCTTAGGGAGAATTGATTCAGGTCTCATTAAACTAGACTTGGCTTAGTCATAACAATTATGACTAACCTAGTGGCATGGGTTAGCTCGGATTATTGACCACCTCAGATCAGAACTGTGTCAACAGATATGGCCAGGTAAGTGAGACCGGTGGAAGGAATATGCCATTAACTCGTACAAGAACGCATTCAGGTCGAGTAGCTTCCAATTAAAAACCAGTCGGTCGTATGTGCCAAACTTACCTTAGACACCAAATTGTTGAGTCAGAACCAATTGGGTTAGCCTACAATCCAGACTCTAACCTCTGAGCCTAATTAGGTCTTGCTTGATCGTGACTCGATCTTGACCCAGACTTAATCCTATTAGGCTGGTCAATTTAAGCATTGTTGATCCCATCTAACCAACTCTTGATTCGGTTTGATCAACCGCTTAGACCTAATTGAGCTACCCAAGCCCGAACCCAGTATTATGAATATGTCTTAGATCTGAAATTCTCAATTTTAGACCTAATTAATATTTCCATAAACTTAATTCTTAATTAAGTAGGGTTCATAAACAAAATATGCACAATAAATCCTAGGGTTTCAGGATCTAGGGTTTTGCAGAAAGTAAGTTTTGGGTTTCTGATTAAGGACGAACACGCAGCACCCCTACACATCATAAGAACACCCCATCGAATGGAAAGAGAGGGCCTTTAAACCCTTCTTCGTTCTTATGACCGGACGGCCAAGAGGAACGCCTTAATCAGGAACATTCAATACTACAAAATAGTATCAGATCTATATCATATATCTCATATACAAAGTAGATCTAATCATGGCATATTTTGCATACATCTCATGTATCGAATCATGCATATTTTTAGATCTAAATTATCTCATAATAATCTAAAAATTAGATTTAAATTGATCTTATCAAAATAAACCCTAATCTAGACAACTATGTAGAACTATTCTACAACTAGTCTAGACATGCATCAATCACATCTCATATGATGTTTAAAATTAAATAATTTTATTTGCTATTTTTTAGATGTTATTATAACCATTATAATATCAAAAAATAGTAAATAAATAGGATCTAAAATATGGGTTAATCAAATTAAATTGAAAACATGCAAGACTATTCTATAGAACTATTCTATTCTAGAACTAGTCATGCATATCTTCTAATCTTAGATCCTAAATCATTTAATTTTAATTTTTTCTGAATTTCAGATCTGATCACATCTCATGTGACATCTAAAATTATTTTTTGATTAATAAATTTAAAATTAGATCTAAATAAAAATTAGAACCATGGCTCTGATACCAGTTGAAGGAAAAATCCTGATTTTCGGTCCAGGTTCGTTCAGATCTGATCAGATCAAGAGATATATTTCAAAAATTTTTCTCTTTGATCTATATCAGATCTAAGATATTTCAGATCTAATATTATTATTTAATAAAATAAATAAAATAAAATAAGAATAAATTAAATCAAATTTAATTTACCTGATTTGGGTAATCCTATTATCCCTGTTGATGATCCTGTATGCAGCGGAAGGTTCTGGATCTAGCCACGCAAGCGCCTGGCCTCTACCGGTATCCACTCAGGCTAGGATCTAGAGATCCTCTCTTCTTCTCTATCACATCTCCAAAAATTAGAGATCTGGATCTGATCTGGAGGATCTTCAAAACTCCTTTTGAAGATCAGCAGTCGTCCTCTTTGCAGCAGTGCAGCCTTCTTGCTTTTGATCGCCTTTCTCTTGCTTGGAATCGCACCAACCAAAAATCCCAAAACTTCCTTTTGGACAAAGAGGAGAGAGGAAAGAAGGTTTGGCATGGAGGAGAAGGAGGGGAGAGGCAGCCTTGGGGCATGGGAAACTCTTCAATCATCTTTGAATCTTGGTTGCAGACAGGGTCTTATTTATAGACTAACTGTGATCCAACTCCTCTTCTTCCCAACCAATCACAACCCTTTGTGAAATCAGATCTAAATCTGATTGGTGAAATGACATCATCTGATCCAATCAGAGAGCCCCTGGATTCCTCCTTAGAGGGTGCCTAAGATTGGTCAAAGTTGGTCTTCTTAGAAGAACCATCTAATTGGAATCCAAAAAGGAGACTGGAGTCCCACTTGTCCAACAAGGACTCCAAATGCGCCTCCAACTTGGGCGTACGTCTCCCTAGGCGTGCACCCCTTATCCATTGCTACTTTCTAGGCAGGTGGACAGGCCCCCACCAGAACTCTCTCAATATGATGGCATTGACACATGTGGTCAATGTCAAAGTATCAAAGGTCAACTGTTTGACCAAAGTCAAAGAACAAGATTTAGGCAGGTGACCAAAAATGGTAGGTAATGTCTCAAATTCATCTCAAAAATAAGACAATCCTTTTCTGACTTGGACAACCTCCAGTCAGACCATATGAAGGCCCTGATTGAGCACAAACTCCTTTGGCTCAGATCGAGACAAACTTATTTATGATAGCATTAAAGAAGAACGTTAGGTTCAATCGAGTGCTAGCACGATTTTCTTTGAACCTAATTGAATCTCATTCAGATCAATTGAACTGAATCAGTTCAATTGATGATCACCAGATTCAAACCCTTGTTTGTGTGATCCAGTTAGGTTCAGTTCTGTATGGTAATGGGATATGTCATGATCTCTATCATCGACATCATCGAAACTCCTTCTCGATGGATCAGAACTCTTCTGATTCAGACAGCTAGAATGATCGATCATCTAAATCATTCTAATTGCTCCCAAAATCCACCAGTGACACCTAGCAGTATATGGTGGCAACCCATCAGAGCTGAAAATGCGAACCTCTTGGTGCAGCTACCTGTGTGATTAAGTTCTTCTATCTTGAGCCCCGATCTCAGATTAGGGTTAAGGTAAACTCGTCAAACCCTAGTTTCTGTCATATGATGTAATCATTCGATTCGAGTCCAATGTGAAAATCTAAATAGAAACTCTTTCTATTATTTCACTCTGCCATGGCCATGGGCTTCTGGACTTGATTCTCATGATCATCATAGGGCTGCTCCTCATACCACCGAGGTAGATAGATTCCATCTTGATGCCATCCAGTTCCTACAATGAACATGCTATAGCCAACATACACCTCAGGATTCCGAATGGCTAGGAGATCGAGTAATGGTGTAGTCAAACTATAACACCCTCAAGGTGAACTGCCGATGCACCTCAGGTCAAGAAATCAGACACACTACTACAACTTCGAGCCAGTCATCGATGAGAAGGTAGACTTCCTAATGACTGCTCGAGGTGGTCATGCTCAGTGCCCTCGTTCTCTAACAAATACCTATACTCTCGCTCTGATGTCTCTACACAATAGACTCAAGACTCATCTACTCTAAAGAAGTAATTATACACCAACCTTCCAGATCAATTACCATCCTCATGATGATCCTATGGTCAGCAGTATTTTATGAGTTAATATTGAAAATTCATATCTTAAATTTTTAACTCTTGAAAATAAGAACTATCATTGCCATTAACTCAAGGAATGTATCACGGACACTAAATACACATTGTGATAGAAAATAATCCATTTTATTATTTATAGTCAAAATTATAATTTTGCCCTTTGAAGTATATAACAAGTGTCAGCCAATTCTGGCTTCTAGGGCACACATATCGAACAACCCTTCCAATATCCAGTGTATTAAACTTAACTCCTAATATAAAAACTTCATTCATGAGTATTTTAGAAGAACAAATAGAAGAAATTCTTAATAAATATGTGTTTGAGAATGGGATCACAAATTATGTTCCCCTGATTAACAATGAATATATCAATAATGGAATTATAAATCAACTTTCTAAGATTGACAATCCAAAATCATTGGAATTTATCAATCCAATATTTGACATAGGATTGTAAGCTGCATTGTGTTTGGATGAAGACGATAAACTTAGCACTCGTTGAAAGACAATCCAATATTTAATTTTCCTTTCATCTAATTTATTTTTTTAGTTTATTATTTTTTAGGATACATTGAATAAGTTGGAGGGAGAGCCCAAATTTTCTAAGACATGTGCTGGACCAAAAATATACTGAGTCAGGTGTATTCTTTCATGTTCTTTATTACATCCTTTATTTTTTTCTTCTCCATTGAGGATAATGTCGATTAAGTTGGGAGGGAGAAAAATAAAAATTTTAAAATTTTAAGTTCTTAAAAAAGTTAGTATTTAGTATTTATACATTTGATTATGCTTAAGAATCAAATTAAAGTAAGTATTTTTAAAAAAAAATTGATGCACAGATCAGAGAATTTGTGAGATATTGAGAAATCAAGTATTAAGAAAATTCAATAAAGAGTTAAGTCTAGAACATAAAAAGTTTTTTCTTTGAGCATTCTAATTTTTTCTACTAGCATCAAAGAAAAGTCTACTTTTTATGAGCTTGTGTAAGGTAACTATACATTTTTTCATATAAAAAAATTAAAATAAAATAGTTTTCAAGTACTTCTCACTGAGTAATCAGAACTCTTTGCCTAAGCAAGCAATGAATTTCGCGTCAAAAGGTCGGATGGGCAAAGAAGCTCGTTGTAAAGCTAGTCTTAACTCGTAGCTTGTTTGATTCAAGCTAGTAAGTCCAAGGGGTAGTCTATACCTAGTGCCCTAAAGCCAACTGGTTTGAGAGTCATTCGCCTAAGACTAGCTACATGGATCAAATAGAAAGCTTAAGGGGTTAGGACACTCAATAGTGGTACAACATTAAAAAAAAAATATTAGTTTCCCACCGAGTAATCGGGTCTTGTTGCCTAAGTAAGCAATGATATTCACGTCAATAAGTGGGCAATGTGAAAATAAAAATCAATAAATAAAGGATGGAAGTAGCAATACACTTCCCTATATAAAAGTTTAGACAAATCAGAGATAAAGATAGGATAATTTAGAAAAAGTTTAGAAAAATTTAATATTCTTTACTTAATTTTTTTATTGATAAGTATTAATACCCCTATGATATATCTCACTTATACTCTACTGAATATCAATGGCCATTTTGAAAACTACTTAGGTAAAATTTGAAACTCTAAAGTTAAAAGATATTTAAAACTAAATTCTTTCTTTACTCAAGGATAAGCAAAGCTTAAGTTGGGAGGTGTGATAAGTACCATAAATTTACCTATAAAAACATCAATTTATCAATTAATTTATATTTATTTTTAAGAATTAATAATTAATTGATACATATTTTTGAGAAATTCATATTTTTATTATCAAAAAATTAATTAAAAAAAATAATAGAAATAAAAAAATAAAATTTTATTATCAATGGAAAGAGCTTATTTTTTTTATCACAACAAAATAAGTTTTGAGTAAAATAAAGCTAAAATGGAGAAGATATGAATTTTTAAAGAAATAAAATAAATAAAAATTAAATAAAAAATAGCATACGGCTCAGCTGGCTCAAGCCATCATGCTATATCAGTCGACGTGTCCAAATGCACCAAGCCAAGCTGACAAAGCTAGCATGCCAAGCCAGCCGTGCTAGCCGACTCAGCCATGGAAGCCATCAGCCGGTCCATGATCCAGGCGTGGACCGCTAGGTCAGTAGAAATCAATGAATTACAAAGTGACACATGGTGGACCTAGACACTTAAAGGGTTTACAGAAAATCTATCATGGCTCATAGGTCATTTTGGACTTCTCACTCAATGATAGGAGGCGCTGATTCATTTCGGTGTACGGTAAAGCCCATCCATGCGGTCTATGGGAATAATAAAGGCACGATCGGATGGATTCGGTTGATTATGATTAAGATCAGACGGTGGAAGAAATTTTCTACTTTGATTCAGCTTCAGACTTCATGCAGATGGCCATCGGATGGTAGCACTCACATCTGACTCAGATCCAACGGTCCAGAATGCTCTCGATAGTGATCAGGACTCTCAACATGCAATCAGTGGCTAGATTTTCTCTATCAACGTGCGATCAATGGTCAGAACTTAATCTGACCTAGTCTAGATCGATACACATCCAATTTTGATGATTTTTGGTCTGTTGGATTCCTATTGAACGGCTAGATTTCAAAAGACTTCATCTTAAAGTTATTTTAACCTAAATTTTACTTAGATTTCTTCCTATTTTGATGATTAAAAAGGCTTTTTATCCCACATTGCCTAGAAGAAAATTCTCAACTCCTCCTAGCTCTATAAATAAGATCCTAGGCTCCCAAAATTAATAATCTTCGGTCAAGGTGAAGCTTTGGTATAGAGTAGAGCCAAGCTTTGGATTAGAGGCTGCTTCAAAGCAATGGGTGTCGAGAAAAAGAGCTGGACTTCTACACCATCTTTCTGTCAATGCCGATCCAAGATCAGAGATTAGCCTATTTTATTTATTTATTTTTTTACATATTTAAATTATGAACCTTTTAATTAATGCAATATTTATTTTTATGTTCTTTAATTTCATGCTCTTTATTTTTATTATAATTTAATTTCTACACTTTAATTTTGCTTTTTATTTTATTGCAAGTAGATGCTAAGATCTAACTAGTAGATCTTAGTACCAAGTTTAAATTTTTGTACTTTTTAATTTTTGCTTCCGACCTCACTTTTGATTTCAAAACTCTTTTCTTTTCTTTTTCTTTTAAAAAATTAAAGATTTCAAAAGTAAAACACTATCTTCCCTATGGATTCGACCCGACTCACTGCTACCTACATATTTTTAATTATTTTAAGAAGTTAGATTAAACTAATAAACACGGTGTCTTAACGACAACATCATGCTCTTATCAAAGTACAATCGAAAGAAGCACTATTTGTATCATCATGATCATGGCCATGATATTGAAGAATGCATTCAGCTCTAAGACGAGATCGAGGAGCCCATCAGGAGAGGTCGGCTGGGTCGATTCCTTAGACGCCAGCCTGAAGAAAGAGAAGATTAGCCAAGGGCGCTACCACAACTAAAACCACCAATGAGAAAGGAACAATAAGAAGATCGACCACCTTCCGGCATCATCAATGCTATCTCGGGGGGGCTTAGTACTTCGACAAGCCGCCATTTCTCAGCCTCGAAGCTAGGAGAGGTGGTGCGGACACCAAAGCCATCAGAAGTTGGCAACATAGTTTAGATTTAATTTGGATTGAAGAAGCCATATCAGAATAACTCTACTTTAGTTATTTTGTTCTAGTCCTTTTGATTTAATCAATTAGTTTTTTTAATGCATTTAGTTTTGGGTCCATAGGACCATACTTGGGTTTATTTTGGATTGAATCTTATTTGGAAAGAGACCATCATAAAGAAGCAAGCTTGGTCCATGTCATCTTTGGAGCCACCACCCCCCACACGCCCAGGGAGAAAATACACATGTCAGCATATGCCATGCCCAAGGATCCTCATGCCAAGTTGTGCCAGGCATCAAGCACCCATATGGAGTTCCTTTTCTTCCCTAGGATTCCTTAAGAGTTCTTGATTTCTTACTTATTTTGTTAAAAGGCTGATTTCTTTCCTATGGTTTCATAAAAGATAGATATGATATATTATTATATTTGAAAATCATACATAATATTTTACTTTTTTATTGAGAGGGTTGATTTTTTTCTTGTAAAGAAAATAGAATTCCTAAAGAAATAGGACCCCTAGGATCCTATATAAACCCATGTATCTTTCATGAATGAGACAATGAATGAATCAATTTATAATTCCCACAAACACTTATGTTGGTCGCTCCGAGAGGGAGAGGGTGTGAGACCAAAAATCGCCCCACGAGGGGAGGGCGTGAGGCCCACCTTTTTCTATCTCTTTAATCTTCATTTTCTTGAGATTCAGTGTTCCTACGACCCCGATTCATCTTCACCATCTACCTACATAAGCCTATTCCATCAAAAGAAGATCTATCTCCTCCAAGATTTTTATCTGTCATGCAGAGAAGGAAATAGTGATCTATTATTCTACAGATCAAACGTTGACAAGGACCTTCATTCCTTCTCAACTGATCTTTGATTTTTTTACTTACTTTTTTTTAGATCTGATGTTGGTAAAGACCCAGTTCTTTATCGATAGATCTGCTTGGTTAAAAGATTAAGAGCCCTTATCAGGGTAGTTTCTTAACTACCATGATCCAGATTCTTCTTATCTTTTTTTGGACTTCTTATGGGTTTAATTTCTTGCTATCCTTCATTCCATTTTTTTTTGCAACTATTCATAAGCATGTTTAATTTCTGCTATCTGTCTATTTATTTTATTATTGCTAGTTATTTACTGATCTCTAAAATGGCATTCATCAGCATTATTTAGATTGATCGTGCTTTGGTCCCATGTCAATCAGTCATGCCTCCTGAGCAGAGTATAGGCAACTATACTATCTATCCTGAGAATAATGTGCCATGATCGAACGTAATTTGTTGTTGATGAATGGAAGGAAGCTTTGTGTTTTCTTTTCTTTTTTTTTTTAGGCTATCCTGCATTAATTTGGTATCAGATACGGATTGGTTAGGGCTTTAGTTTAAATTCTGCAATTCAAAATTCCTGCAAGTTAAATTTTCATAATTTAAATTTCATAATTTACCTTCTAATATTTTTTTTTACTGCATCTTATTCCTGCATCCTGGACTTGCATGACCACTAGATTAGGTATCCAGTACCAACGTCCTACTTTCTCACCCAGTACCAACATGGATCCCAATACAGCAGCCATCATTAATCCTCTGACTGAGAAGTTTGATGATATAAAAGATTTTATGAAAACCATGAGTGAAAGAATAATAGTACTAGAAGAAGCTAGGCAAAGACAATCTGAACTTGAGTCTCTCCAACTACCTATAGGACAGAGAAGAAGAAACCTTGACCTAGATCGACCTATAGCAGCACACCCCCATCATAACCAGTTCGATTAGGATAAGCATGTCTTTAGGAATGTAAAGATCAAAGCCCCAAGTTTTGATGGTTGTCTAGATCCGAGAGAGTACCTAGATTAGGAATTAGGCATGGACCACTATTTTGGATGATACGAAATGTCTGAAGCAAGAAGAGTTAGATTTGCTAGGATGAAGTTGGTTAGGCAAGCCTGACTTTATCGGAAAAGTGTTGAACATCTTCTCAACTAGAGAAGACAAGATCCGATAGAAACTTGGGATGAAATAAAGAAGAAACTTAGAGAAAAATACCTCCCCACCTCCTACCAACAAAGACTTTTAGATCAGTGGAAGAGACTTAAGGAAATAGATCAATCATGGAGTACATCACGAGATTTGATGAGCACCTCATGAGATGTGGAGTAACTGAAGATAGGGTTGTTATCTTGTCTAGATTTAGAAATGGATTATGAGAAGATATCCAGTGTGAGCTCTTTTTGCAAGAGGTAACTATGTTAGAACAAGCTTATCAACTTGCCCTAGACTTTGAGTGATTTTTTAGGTATTCGATCATCCGTCGTCTTGAACCTTACCGAGTAACCCCTTCTGGATAGAGATCCAATACTACCCAGACTCCTAGTAATGGACCTCCACCTACAAATCCTATTATGAGAAAAGAAGATAAAGAAAAAAAAGTTGTAGGAGAGTTATCTAAGGAAATTAGTTCTCGATCCCACTGCTTCAAGTGCCATAGTTACGATCATTTTGCTGTACAATGTCCCAACCGATCATTATTTATGGAAGAATTAGAAGAGGAAACTCTAAAAAATATTGAGGAGAAAGTTTGTAAAGCTGATCCAAACTTAGCCAAGTAGTTTGAGAGTACTGAGAAAATCCTAAGTTTTGTTGCATCAGAGTTAGACCTTAGGCTTGGAGTCGTTAGGTATGTTCTAGCATAGACTAAGAAGAGTGAAGACTAGTGTAGGACTTCTATTTTCCATACCTTCATAAAATTTAGTGATAAAATTTGTAAGACAATCATTGATAGAGGGAGCTATATCAATGCCATCTCTATCGATACGGTTAAGCGATTAAGATTAGCTCCTATAAATCATCCCAGCCCATACCGTGTATCTTGGATAGATTCCTCTTTTATTTCCATCAAACTTAGATGTCGTGTTCCATCTAGCTCCATTCTTATCAGGATCATGTTTGGTGTGATATCTTACCCATGGAAGTCGAAAGTATCATATTAGGTCGGTCTTGGCTGTTTGACAATGATGTTACGATTTATGGCCGAACCAACTCCTATAGTTTCACTCATAAGGGTAAAAAGATCACGATCAATCCTTCCCTATCTAAGGCTACCAATAGAAAGATAGGTGATGGACCAAAAGAAAACATCAAAAAGAAAAGCCTCCATCTGATAGGTGCTAAGGAATTAGAGATGATAGTGAGTAAAGGATCACTAGTTTGGATGATTGCTACGAGAGAAGTTCGTGAGGACCCTAAGATAGATCATCCCAAGGAAGTAGTTCATGGATATCAACCTAGAAGATCAATAGACCTTATCCCACCACCCATGCATGCTAGAATTTCCAAATCTACAGAGTCATTTGCACAGCATGTCAAGAGTTTACATAAAGAGATCAGTTAAAAAAATTAGTATTAGTAATAAAGTTTATAAACAGAATGCAGATTCTCATCGACGTGCCCAAGAGTTTGTGGAAGAAGACTATGTGATGGTTCGAATGAGGCCTGAATGATTTCCACCAAAAACCATCAGAAAGTTACATGCTTGAGGAGCAGGTCCATTTAAGATTTTAAAGAAGATCCAACCAAATGCGTATATTGTGGACTTACCTTCTAATTTTGGGATTAGCTCTACTTTTAACGTTGTAGATCTCATCACCTATAAAGAGCCAACTTGGATACCTAGTGAGCCATTTGAGCCTGAACCAACCTTTGAGAGAGAGCCTATTCCTGAATATCCAATGGCCAAAATGTCAAAGCATGATCAGATTGAGAGAATTTTGGATGAGCAAATCATCTCCACCCAGAGTCGAGGCTATCGGCAGTACTTAGTTAGATAGCAAGGTCGATCGGAGTCTGAGGATACTTGGATCACTCGAGAAGAGCTGCAGCGTATTGATCCCGATTTGCTTGAGCATCACCAGAGCAAAATCGACCTCCACTCGATAGGGTTGAGTTCTCCCCACCCCGAGAGAATTGGTGTGGACACTAGAGCCATCAGAAGTCGGCATCATAATTTAGATTTAATTTAGATTGAAGAACCCATATCAGAATAACTCTACTTCAGTTATTTTGTTCTAGTCCTTTTGATTTAATCAATTAGTTCTTTTGATGCATTTAGTTTTGGGTCCATAGGACCATACTTGGGTTTATTTTGGATTAAACCTTATTTGAAAAGAGACCATCATAAAGAAGCAAGTTTGGTCCACATCATCTTTGGAGCCACCACCCTCCATACGCCCAGGGAGAAAATACATACGTCAACATGTGCCATGCCCAAGGATCCTCATACCAAGTTGTGCCAGGCATCAAGCGCCCACATGGAGTTTCTTTTCTTTCCTAGGATTCCTTAAGAGTTCTTGATTTCTTACTTATTTTGTTAAAAGGCTAATTTCTTTCCTATGATTCTATAAAAGATAGATATGATATATTATTGTATTTAGAAACCATATATAATATTTTACTTTTTTGTTGGGAGGGTTGATTTTTTTCTTGTAAAAGGAATAGGATTCCTAAAGAAATAGGACTCTTAGGATCCTATATAAACCCATGTATCTTTCATGAATGAGACAATGAATGAATGAATCAATTTACAATTTTCACAAACACTTGTGTTGGTCGCTCCAAGAGGGAGAGGGTGTGAGACCCAAAATCGCCCCACGAGGGGAGGGTGTGAGGCCCACCTTTTTCTATCTCTTTAATCTTCATTTTCTTGAGATTCAGTATTCCTATCACCCCGATTCATCTTCACCATCTACCTACATAAGCCTATTCCACCAAAAGAAGATCTGTCTCCTCCAAGATTTTTATCTATCATGCAGAAAGAGAAAGAGTGATCTATTATTCTACAGATCAAATGTTGACAAGGACCTTCGTTCCTTCTCAACTGATCTTTGATTTTTTTATTTATTTTTTTTAGATTTGATGTTGGTAAAGACCCAATTCTTTATCGATAGATCTGCTTGGTTAAAAGATTAATAGCCCTAATCAGGGTAGTTTCTTAACTACTATGATTCGGATTCTTCTTATCTTTTTTTGGATTTCTTGTGAGCTTAATTTCTTGCTATCCTTCATTCCATTTATATTTTTTTTTGCAATTATTCATGAGCATATTTAATTTCTGCTATCTGTCGATTTACTTTATTTTTGCTAGTTATTTACTGATCTCTAAAATGACATTCATCAGCATCATTTAGATTGATTATGCTTTGGTCCCATATCAATCAGTCACACCTCCTAAGCAGAGTATAGGCAACTATATTGTCTATCTTCGGAATAATGTGCCACGACCGGACGTGATTTATTGTTGATGAATGGAAGGAAGCTTTGTATTTTTTTTTTTTTAGGCTCTCCCGCATCAAGAGGGTTGTCCCAAATTGGAAAGGCCCGTATGAAATATAGGAGGTCGTCCGGCCCGAAACTTATCATCTGAAGGAGCTCGGAGGAACAACGCTCTTTCGATCTTGAAACTCATAGAGTCTGAGAATGTACTGCCAATAATTTTTCTTCGATAAAACTCCTCCATTTCAACATTATTGTTTCTTGGTGCAAAAATTATGTGATGACAGAAAAGAAATAATCAAAAATGGCCATGTTAGGAATAGGAGGAGAACCTCATCCTAACATTGGCAAGTCAAAAACCTTCGATTATTTAAGACAAGGTCAGAGGAGAGGCCTTGACAATAGCCCTAATATGCTCCTACAATCCAATTAGGAATAGGAGGAGAACCTCGTGCTAACGTGAGCAAAGTTAAAGGCCGAGTTCATTTTAGACGAGGTGAGAAGAGAGGCCCCGACAATGGCCCTAATATGCCCCTACCGCCTACTAGGAATGGGAGGAGAATCTCGTTCTAACATGAGCAAAAGTCAGAACCTCGTAGGCTAATGACATGGAGAAGGAAGAAGCTCGGTGGAGAATCCTAACACATATTTTTCCTTGACAACCTGACTACGTCAAATGTGAAAGGCAGAACCTTATCTTGGTTTGCAAGAGAGGTCCTAGTTCGACATCCACAATAGGCCTGACGTCCACAACGAGCTCGGTGTCCGCAATAAGCAACAAGCATGGAAACTCGAGATCGGAACTCTTTTTCAAGCTTCAACTTCAACCTCAATAGGAGATAAGATCTTCTTCAACCTCGGCTGAAGATAAGATCTCCTCTGAGCTCCAATCCTTCAACAAGAGATAAGATGTCCTTCAACCTCAGCTAGAGATAAGATCTTCCCCAAGCTTCAACTTCAATCTCAACAAGAGATAAGATCTCCTTCAACCTCGACTGAAGATAAGATCTCTACCGAGCTTCAACTTCAACGTCAATAGAAGATAATATCTTCTTCAACCTCGACTAAAGATAAGATCTTCTCCGAGCTCCAACCCTTCAGTAGGAGATAAGATCTCCCCCGAGCTTCAACTTCTACCTCAACAGGAGATAAGATCTCCTTCAACCATGGTTGGAGATAAAATCTCCTCCAAGCTTCAACTTCTACCTCAACAGAAGATAAGATCTCCTTCAACCTTGGCTAGAGATAAGATCTCACGCAAGCTTCAACTTCAACATTAATAGGAGATAAGATCTCCTTAAACCTCGGCTGGAGATAAGATCTTCTTCGAGCTTGAACTTCAACCTCAATAGGAGATAAGATCTCCTTCAATCTTGGCTGGAGATAAGATCTCCCCCGAGCTCCCAACCCTTCTATAGGAGATAAGATCTCCTTCAACCTCGGCTAGAGATAAGATCTCCTTCGAGCTTCAACTTCAACCTCAAGAGGAGATAAGATCTCCTTCAACCTCAGCTGGAGATAAGATCTCCCTCGAGCTCCAATCCTTCAATAGGAGATAAGATCTCCTTCAATCTCAACTGGAGATAGGATCTCTCCAGAGCTTCAATGCCAACATTAACAGGAGATAAGATCTCCTTCAACCTCGACTGAAGATAAGATCTCCCTCGAACTTCAACGTCAACCACAATAGGAGATAAGATCTCCTTTAACCTCGGCTCTTATCTCTTATTAACCTCGATTGGAGATAAGATCTTCCGCGAGCTTCAACGTCATCCTCAATAGGAGATAATATCTCCTTCAACCTTAGTTGGAGACAAGATCTTCCTCGAGCTTTAACTTCAGCCTAAGATCTCCTTCAATCTTGACTGAAGAAAAGATCTCTCCGTGCTCCAATCCTTCAATAGGAGATAAGATCTCCTTCAACCTCGACTGGAGATAAGATCTTCCTCGAGCTTCAACTTCAATCTTAACACTTATCTCCTTCAACCTCGACTGGAGATAAGGTCTCCCCCAAGCTTCAACTTCAACATCAATAGGAGATAAGATCTCCTTCAACCTCGGCTAGAGATAAGATCTCCTCCGAGCTTCAACTTCAACATCAACAAGAGTTAAGATCTTCTTCAACCTCGACTGGACAAAATATCTTCCCCGAGATTCAACTTCTTCCTCAATAGAAGATAAGATCTCCTTCAACCTTGACTGGAGATAAGATCTCCCCCAAGCTTCAACTTCAACATCAACAGGAGATAAGATCTTCTTCAACCTCGACTGGAGATAAGATCTCTCCCGAGCTTCAACGTCAACCTCAATAGGAGATAAGATCTCCTTCAACCCTGACAGGAGATAAGATCTCCTTCAACCCCGGCAAGAGATAAGATCTCCTCCGAGCTTCAACCTCAATAGGTGTAGAGCTCGAAAAAGAACTTCGACAGTCATCTTTTTGTACTCCCTTCTTTCAAATTTTGGACTCGAAAGTGGGTGGACTATTATTGGAGATAAATCCTACTCCTGTCGAAGTCTAGTCTGATGCATAGCCTAAAATGATTGGTAATCATGGAAGAGCTTCGATTGAAAATTCTTCCTCCAGCAACCAAACCTCGATCGAACTCTTTTAGCAGTTGAACTCCTTCAGCGATTAAACTCCTCCCGATCACCCTCCAGCGGTCGAACCCCAGTCGAACTCCTTCAAGCACCCAGACTCCCTCCAGTGGCCGAACCCCTCCCAAACCGCTCCTTCAGTCAGATTTCTGTAAGAGCTAAACTCCTTCTGGATTTCTTCTTCAGTTGGATTCCTTCAAGAGCCGAACTCCTTCCAGACCTCTCCTTCAATCGGATTCCTCCAGGAGCCAAACTTCTTTCGAACATCTCCTTCAGTTGGATTTTTCCAACTGTCAAAGTCTTTTCGGACCTCTCCTTCAGTCGGATTCCTTCAGGATCTGAACTTCTTTCGAACCTCTCCTTCAGTCAAATTTCTATAGGAGATGAACTCCTTCTGGACGACTCCTTCGGTCGAATTCCTCCAAGAGCCAAACTCCTTCTACACTTCTCCTTCAGTCAAGCTTCATTTGGATTCCTCTAGCGGATTACTTTTAGATTTCAAGTAGTATTCCTCCTAGATGATCCCCTCTAGCCGTATTCTCTTTAGGAGTCCGAACTTCTCTAGAATTGATATATGTCAAAGTTCTTCACCAACCAATGCCTGCTTCCTCCGAACTTCGACTATTAAATGTCAATGAATAGGTTATCCCACTATCGGACGGTTACGACTATCATTCATTAGTCTGCTATAGGCGACTCCACTATGGATGGTTACGACAGGCTCCATCTATAAAAAGGGATCCTCCAGATATATTTTCTCTAAGATCTCTTCTCCTTTCCAAAACTCTACTGAGTTCTTTTCTGAGCATTCCATTTATGTTGGCCAGAAGAGCTGACTTGATCATCGAAGGGTCTTGTCAGAGCCACCACCACCGACTTTGGACGAGATTTTATTTCGTTGGTCATCGGTGCCGACCTCTTCTTCCTAAACTCCAGCTCGATCCTGCGTCGATCAGATTCTGCACCAATAAGATACAAATGCAATATGATTCATAGCTTCTCTAAAAAATGATCTAGTTTTAACTCCTTAAGATGGATCACCTATTGTTAATTCCCTTGGATGATTATGATCATACCTCCATTCCTTTGGTAAGTTGGATGTAACTTGATCATCTTGGAAATGTGGCATTATTTCTTCAACCTCTTGCTCTTTATCTTCTTTTTCTTGAGAGAGAATATCTTCAAATAATATATTTTTTATTTTATTTTCTATAATTTTTGCATTCACATCAAGATCTTCTTCTCTTGTTCTAAAAGAGTTAGTTTCATCAAAAATTACATTTACGGATTCTTCCATAATCAATGTTCTTTTATTAAATACTTTATATGCTCTATTATGTCATCTGATTTTGCATCAAACTTTCCAAGCTTATCTTTACCATTTATTAGATGAAACATCTACATCCAAAAATTTTAAAATATGAAATGATTGATTTTTTTTCTTTGTAGAGTTCATATGGAGTTTTCTTTAAGATTGTCTAATTAAAGCTCTATTTAGCACATAGCATGTGGTGTTAATCGCTTCCACCCAAAAATATTTTGGAAGGTTGCTTTCACAAAGCATGGTTCGTGCCATTTCAATCAACGTCCTATTCTTTCTTTCTACCATCCTATTTTGTTGGAGTATCCTAGGTGCTGAAAAGTTATGTTGATTCTATTTTTAGAATAAAGATTTTGAAATTTTTGATTTTCAAACTTCGTCCCATGATCACTTCTTATATATAAAATATTGCATTCTTTTTCTTTTGTTATTTTATTAAATAGATCAACAAACATATCAAAAGCATCATCTTTATGTGACAAAAATAAAACCCATGTATATCTTGAAAATCATCTGTTACTACAAAGCCATATCTTTTTTCTCCAAGACTAGTAGTTGAAATAGGTCCAAACAAATCCATATGGAGTAATTCTAGAGGCCTAGTAGTTGAAACAACATTTTTGGATTTGAAAGATGATTTCGTTTGTTTACCAAGTTGGCATGCTTTACAAATTTTGTCCTTTTCAAAATTGATTTTGGGCAAACCCTTTACTAAATCAAGTTTAATTAATCTTGCTAGTGAGTCCATACTTGCATGACCTAATCTATTATGCCAAATCCAACTTGATTCATTTAGTTTAGCATTCATAGCAATAAGACAATCAATATTCTCATTTTTAAGCTCATCAAGATCAACAATGTAAACATTTTCATGTCTTTTTCCTATGAACTTAATGCTTTCATCTATAGAGCTAGTTACAATGCAATGAGATGATTTAAATGAAACATTAAATCCCTTATCACAAAGTTGACTTATACTAAGTAAGTTATGCATTAGTCCTTCAACATATAAGACATCTTCTTTGCTAGTAGAGGGTGTTATCAAGATATTACCAAGACCAATGATTTTTTTCTTTATCATTGTCTCCAAATGTTACAACACCTCCATATTTAGCTTCAAGAGAGATAAATTATGATTTATCTCCTGTCCTGTGCCTCGAGCATCCACTATCAAGGTACCACCTTCTTTTAGCTCTTACGAATGCCAAGCACACCTACACAAGTAATCAAGCAAACTTAGGTACCCAAGCTAACTTGGGTCCTTTGGGGTTAGCACAAATGATTCCTTTTGGAACTCAAACTTACTTTACTTTTGTTTTGCTTGAATTAAAGATTTTGCATTCAATAAATTTATGTCCAATTTTATTGCATTTGTAACATATAATTCTTCTACCATAATTTTGAGATTTTGCATATACATTTTTCAATGACTTTTGCTTTCTTGATGTATCATACCCTATACCAATTTTATCAAGAGCCATCTTTTAATTTTTAATTATTATTTGTAAATTTTTAGAGCTTAGCATATATCTATCTATTATGGATCTTAATCTTACTAGTTTATCTTGTAAAGATATAATCTTTTCGTTTGATTAATCTATATTAGTTTGTAAATTCTTCACATTTTCATTCTATTTCTTTAGTTTCTTATTCTTACATAATAGCTTTTTAAAGTTATTAACTAAGTCATTGAAAGCATCGTGTAATCCTTCAAAAGTAAAATCTAAAATTGAAGTATTATCATTTACCTCATCATCACTATATGCCATAAGATAAAGATTTGCCTTTTCTTCTCTTTGATATTCTTCCTCACTTGAAGAAAAGTCCTCATCGTTGCTCCATGTGGCTTTGTATGCTTTATTCTTCATTTTCTTGGAGCTTTTCTTTAACATTGGATAATCCATCTGAAAGTGTCCAGGCCTTTTGCACTCATAGAAAATAGGTGGTTGTTCTTTCTCTTTTTCTTTCTCTTTGCGGCCTTCTTCCTTATTAATCTTTGTCTTAGGTTCAAATCTCTTCCTTCTTCTGATTAATTTTTTGAATCTTCTTGCTAGCATGGCCATCTCCTTATCATCTTTCGAACTCTCTTCGAAATCACTTTCTTCCATATGGATGGTAGCAGCTTTAAGTGCAATGCTTTTCTTTTTCTGTACTTTCTTTTCTCTTCCTTGGTTCATGTTCAACTCATGGGTCATGAGTGACCCAATTAATTCCTCCAATGCTAGAGTGTTTAAGTCTTTTGCCTCTTGAATGGTAGTCACCTTTGGCTCCCAATTCTTTGGCAAAGACTTAAGAATTTTACGCACAACATCGCTATTAGCATAATCTCTTCCAAGACTTCTCAAACCATTCAAAATATTAATGAACCTAGTGAACATTTTAGTGATGGTTTCATGTGGTTCTATTTTAAATAGCTCATACTTACGTACCAACATATTTATCTTATATTCCTTGACTTGATTAGTCTTCTCATGGGTGATTTCAAATCTATTTCAAATTTCTTTGGTAGATGAACATGTTGATATCCTATTGAACTCATTAGCGTCCAAAGCATAACATAGAACATCCATTGCTTTGGCGTTAAGTTGAGCCTTCTCTTTGTCATGTTCATCCCAATTCTTTTCAAGTTTTGGAATGGAAACTCCATCAATAGTAATTATTGGTGTGTGAGGTCCTATCTTTATGACATTCCATATGTCATAGTCTTATGCTTAGATGAATATCCTCATTCATACTTTCCAATATGTATAATTAGTTCTATTGAACTATGGAGGTCTATTGGTTGATTGCCCCTCAACCAATGGAGTCCTAATTAGGGTTGTCATATGATCTTTAGCTCTTTGATAGCTTGATCAACAACTAATATTAGAGCACCCACTCTGATACCACTTGTTGCCCAAGTATGGCTACCCAAGAGAGGGGGTGAATTGGATATTTTAAATTTTAAGCTTATGATGTAAGTAGATTGATCTAATTAAATGCCACCAAATAAGCTATGTAATGTGCAGTGGAGAAAATTAATGGAACAATAATATGCAATCACAAACATAATGATTTTATAGTGGTTCGATGTCAAACTCAGCACCTATGTCCACTTCCTAAGTAAACCACTTAAGAATTCAACTATAATCACTAGGCTTGATTATAGTCCGATTGTTTTACTTGCACTCACAATCTAATCCAATTGATTTTGATCTTGGCTCACCAACCACAACCATACAATGATTATTTTTTCTAGCTAACAATCAATCCCGATTGATTTTCACTTTAGCTTACTAATCACAACCATACAATATCCAACTCTAGGCTTGGACCAACCCAAGTTTCTCACCTTAAGAAACTTAAAATAAAAATGAATAATATAGTAAATAAAACAAAAGCAAACTTTTGAAGCTTAGGAGAAGAAAATTTGGAAGCTTGGCTTGTAGGCTTGATTTCTTCTCTTGAATGCTTGAAAAAAGTAGGAGTTGATCTTCAATGGTGATGGCCTAACTTCTCTCTAATTGAGGATGTTAGAAGGATAAGGTAAACACTAAAAAGCACTCCTTTCTTTTCACTATTGAGCTCATACACTTGAATGACTGAAAATCTACTTGGAAGCTCTCTCTTGTATGTTCAAAAGTTATTTTTCATGTCTCAAATATTTTCTTAAATATCTCTTATGTTTTCCATCATTACAAGTTATCATCTTAGGTTTCTGAAAGTGATCTAGCCATTGGAAGATCTAAAATAGCTGTTGGAAGATGTGTAGAGTGAAAAATCTATAGAATTGAAAATTAGCCATTACAGGCACTGGGTCGGCTCAATTTTAAAATAGGTCGGCTCAGTTCATACTGGGTTGGCTCAGTTTTTAGCTAGATCAGCTCAGTCTCAGAAATTTCAAAATATTATTTCTATCTTCTTCTATTATCTGAGATTAGGATGGCTCACTTTATGACTGGATCGGCCTAGTTCCACTAGGTCAACTCAGTTTTCAGTTGGGTTGGTTTAGTCCCCTGGGTCAAGAAAAATTCAGCCTTTCTGTCTTTTGTTTCCACTGAGACTAGGATAGCTCAGTCTCAGACTAGATTGATCTAATTTGCATGCCAGGCGTACCAAACATTGTTTGTGACCCTTTCTTCCCCAATTTACTTTGTAGGTTAGATTTGCCTTTTTGTCTTGATTTATCCTTAATTAAAATCTCTTGAAAGATAATTCCAATTTGAAATGTCTTCTCTAAAATCTTGAATAACTGATGAATAGGAACACTTGGTGTTGGTCAGCATTTGAGATTTATAACTACATATCCTCAATAAACAATGTG
>QRFJ01001526.1:161440-185925 GCA_006176705.1 Cocos nucifera | reverse complement strand
CTTCTGCTTTTTCGCAGACTTCTTTTTCTTTTCCATAAGACTTTCTTTTGGAAGAAGTCCGTTCCATAGCAAGAACTGAGCCTTTAGAACCTTTCATAGAAAGCTCAGCGGTGACCAGCATATTCATTAATTCGGCCAAGGAATTTTGAAGTTTATGCATGTGGTAATTCATGATGAATTGCCCATATGCATCAGTCAAGGATTGCAGAATAATATCATTCTGCAGGTCCAAGTCTAACTTCACACCGAGCTTCTCAAGCTCTTCCATGTCCTTGATCATTGTCAGACAGTGATCTTGGACTGACTGCCCATCACGCATCTTAGCCTTAAAAAGTCATTTTGTGACTTGATATTTGGCTGCGCGACTCTGTTCACCAAACATCTCCTGTAGGTGAGCCAACATTTGGCGAGCAGTCCCGATATCTTCATGTTGGCGCTGGAGCTCATCAGACATCGAGCCCAACATGTAATATCTGGCCTTATTATCTTCGTCTATCCATTTTTTCAGAGATGCTCTCTGTTCAGTGGATGGATGGGCTGGTAAGGTGGGAGGATCCTGATCCAAAACATGTGTTAACTTCTCAAAATCCAAAATAATTTTGTAGTTCTGAGCCAATCTTTATAATTGGGTCCGGTCAGTCTATGTGTGTCCAGGATACGTGCTAATGGGATTGGACGCAGACATTTTTCCTATAGAGAGTCAAAGATTCTAGTTAGATACTGTAATTATGACTTGACCAATTTATTTAGAGATTTTATTTTTAAACAAATTAGCTCCACTATTTTCTTGGATCCCTACACTCCCTCTGTAGAGATGCAAAAATCTTCATGATTAATGATTTCTAGTGGGTGGTGCGGTCTCACCAACTGACTCATCACCTCACCTAACAGTTATTGGTGATGGGTTAGCCAATGAGTGAACAACTCTTGTTCAATGATTCTCTAATCATGGTGCACCCAAACTTGGTCTCTAATTCATGAATCTCACCGTATCCAGAATATTGATCCACTCCTTAGTTAAGTCAGACCCACCATTTGCACAGACTGGATTCCTAATTGAGTCTCTCACCGTATCCAAAATATTGAGCCCAACTCATCCTCCAGCCCATAGCATCCAATGCCTAATAGACATGGTTGCATCTTCCTGGTGCAACTGAGCCACTGTATCCAGTCGAGAACAATCAACCCCGGAAGGGCCCGCACATCTACAATGGTGGAAGACCTCAGACTTAATCTTTTCTTAGGGAGAATTGATTCAGGTCTCATTAAACTAGACTTGTCATAGTCATAACAATTATGACTAACCTAGTGGCATGGGTTAGCTCGGATTATTGACCACCTCAGATCAGAACTGTGTCAATAGATATGGCCAGGTAAGTGAGATCGGTGGAAGGAATATGCCATTAACTCGTACAAGAATGCATTCAGGTCGAGTAGCTTCCAATTAAAAACCAGTCGGTCGTATGTGCCAAACTTACCTTAGACACCAAATTGTTGAGTCAGAACCAATTGGGTTAGCCTACAATCCAGACTCTAACCTCTGAGCCTAATTAGGTCTTGCTTGATCGTGACTCGATCTTGACCCAGACTTAATCCTATTAGGCTGGTCAATTTAAGCATTGTTGATCCCATCTAACCAACTCTTGATTCGGTTTGATCAACCGCTTAGACCTAATTGAGCTACCCAAGCCCGAACCCAGTATTATGAATATGTCTTAGATCTGAAATTCTCAATTTTAGACCTAATTAATATTTCCATAATCTTAATTTTTAATTAAGTAGGGTTCATAAACAAAATATGCACAATAAATCCTAGGGTTTCAGGATCTAGGGTTTTGCAGAAAGTAAGTTTTGGGATTTCTGATTAAGGACGAACATGCAGCACCCCTATACATCATAAGAACACCCCATTGAATGGGAAGAGAGGGCTTTTAAACTCTTCTTCATTCTTATGACCGGACGGCCAAGAGGAACGCCTTAATCAGGAACATGCAATACTACAAAACAAGTTTTAGATCTATATCATATACCTCATATATAAATTAGATCTAATCATGGCATATTTTGCATACATCTCATGTATCAAATCATGCATATTTTCAGATCTAAATTATCTCATAATAATCTAAAAAATTAGATTTAAATTGATCTTATCAAAATAAATTCTAATCTAGATAATTATGTAGAACTATTCTACAACTAGTCTAGACATGCATCAATCATATCTCATATGATGTTTAAAATTAAATAATTTTTATTTGCTATTTTTTAGATATTATTATAATAATTATAATATCAAAAAATAGTAAATAAATAGATCTAAAATATGATTTAATCAAATTAAATTAAAACATGCAAGACTATTCTATAGAACTATTCTATTTTAGAACTAGTCATGCATATTTTCTAATCTTAGATCCAAATTATTTAATTTTAATTTTTTCTAATTTTAGATCTGATCACATCTCATGTGACATCTAAAATTACTTATTTTTTAATTAAAATAAATTTAAAATTAGATCTAAATACTTTTAGAACCTTGGCTCTGATACCAGTTGAAGGAAAATCCTGATTTCCCGGACCAGGTTCGTTCAGATCTGATCAGATCAAGAGATATATTTCAAAAATTTTTTCTCTTTGATCTAGATCAGATCTGAGATGTTTTAGATCTAATTCTTATTATTTTAATAATTAAAATAAAATTTAGATAAATTAAATCAAATTTAATTTATCTTGAAGTGGGTAATCCTATTACCCGATGATGATCCTGTGAGCAGCGGAAGGTTCTGGATCTAGCCACGCAAGTGCCTGACCTCTATCGGTATCCACTTAGACTGGATCTAGAGATCCTCTTCTTCTCTATCATGTCTCCAAAAATTAGATCTGGATCTGATCTGGAGGATCTTCAAAACTCTTTTTGAAGATCAGCAGTTGTCCTATGCAGCAGTGCAGCCTTCTAGCTTTCAGTCGCCTTTCTTTGATCTGGATCGCACCAACCAGGGTCCAAAACTCCTTTTGGACATGGAGAGGAGAGGGAGAAGGTGGGTTTGGCATGGAGGAAGAGGGGGGAGGTAGCCTTGGGGCGTGGGGTTTTGATTTCTCAAACTTCCAATCTGAGTTGGGCGCAGGGTCTTACTTATAGACTGTCTGTGATCCAACTTCTCTACTTTCCAACCAATTACAACTCTTTGTAAAATCAGATCTAAATCTGATTGGTGAAAATAGAGTCCCCTGGATTCCTCCTTAGAGGGTGCCTAAGACCAGTCAAAGTTGGTTCTTAGGAGAACTCTAATTGAAATCCAAAAAGGAGATGGAGTCCCTATCCAACAGGGACTCCTAGGCGCCTCCAACTTGGGCGCATGCCTAGGGTGGCGTGCGCCCTCTTCCTTGCCAAGTTCTGGTAGGGGGACAGGCCCCCACCAGCTCTCCAATAGGTGTGTGACATGTGGACAGAAGTCAAAGTGTCAATGGTCAACATTTGACCAGTCAAAGGTAGACTTTTGACCAAAGTCAAAGAACGAGAAATGGTAGGTGACCAAAAATGGCAGGTAATGTCTTACAAAATAAGACAACCTTTTCTGACTTGGACAAGCTCCAGTCAGACCAAGTGAAGGCCTCTGATTGAGCACAAACTCCTTTGGCTCAGTCAGGACAACTTATTTATGATAGTAAAAGAAGAACGTTAGGTTCAATCGAGTGCTAGCACGATTTTCCTTGAACCTAATTGAATCTCATTCAGATCAATTGAACTAGATCAGTTCAATTGATGATCACCAGATTCAAACCCTTATTTGTGTGACCCAGTTAGGTTCAGTTCTGTATGGTAATGGGATATGTCATGATCTCTATCATCGACATCATCGAAACTTCTTTCGATGGATCAGAACTCTTCTGATTCGAACAGCTAGAATGATCGATCATCTAAATCATTCTAATTGCTCCCAAAATCCACCAGTGACACCTAGCAGTATATGGTGGCAACCCATCAGAGCTGAATGCGAACCTCTTGGTGCAGCTACCTGTGTGATTAAGTTCTTCTATCTTGAGCCCCGATCAGATTAGGGTTAAGGTGAACTCGTCAAACCCTAGTTTCTATCATATGATGTAATCATTCGATTCAAGTCCGATGTGAAAACCTAAATAGAAACTCTTTCTATTATTTCACTCTGCCATGGCCATGGGCTTCTGGACTTGATTCTCATGATCATCATAGGGCTGCTCCTCTACCATCGAGGTAGATAGATTCCATCTTGATGCAATCCAGTTCCTACAATGAACATGCTATAGCCAACATACACCTCAGGGTTCCATATGGCTAGGAGATCGAGTAATGGTGTAGTCAAACTATAACACCCTCAAGGTGAACTGTCGATGCATCTCAGGTCAAAGAACCAGACACACTACTGCAGCATCGAGTCAGTCATTGACGAGAAGGTAGACTTCCTAATGACTACTCGAGGTGGTCATGCTCAGTGCCCTCGTTCTCTAACGAGTACCTATACTCTCGCTCCGGTGTCTCCACACCATAGACTCAAGACTCATCTACTAAAGAGAAGCGATTGTACACCAACCTTTCGGATCAATCACCATCCTCGTGATGATCCTATGGTCGGGAGCATTTTATGAGTTAATAATGATTATTCATGTCTTAAATTTTTAACTCTTGAAAATATGAATTATCATTACCATTAACTCAAAGGATGTATCACAAACACTTAATACACATATGTAATAGAAAATAACCCATTTTATTGATTATAGTCAAAATTACAATTTTGCCCCTAGAAGTGTATTACAAGTGTTAGCCAATTCTGACTTCTAGGGCACATATATTTAATAGTATCATCCTCGATGTGCTTGGATTTCTGGTGAGACCTCGGCTCCTTAGCTAGGATTATGGTGCCATTGTTGTCATAGCACAGAGGGACGGCATCTGATGGCATTACTCCAAGCTCTACGATGAACTTCTTATACCAGAATGCCTTCTTTGCAGCCTTCGATGTAGTGATGTACTTCGCTTTCATGGTGAAGTCTGCTATCACCGTTTGCTTGAAACTCTCCCAACTAACATCTCCACCATTATAAATAAATAGACTTTCAGATGTTGACTTTCGATCATTTATGTCAGATATAAAATCTGAGTCTGTATACCCCTGGACCTAGAGTTCTCCATTACCAAAAATTAGAAATATATCCTTAGTCCTTCTCAAGTACTTAAGCATACCTTTCATAGAATTCCAGTGCTCTTCATCTGGATTCGACTGATACCTACTTGTGACACTCACAGCATGGGCAATATCAGGTCGTGTACATAGCATGACATATGTAAGGCTCCTTATTGTCGAAGCATAAGGGATCTTGCTCATGCATTCAATCTCCTCAAGTGTGCTAGGGCACATCTTTTTAGAGAGATGAATGCCATGTCTGAAGGGCACTAATCCCCTCTTGGAGTTGTTCATGCTAAACCTTTTTAACACCTCCTCTATATACATCTTCTGTGAGAGACCTAGCATCTTATTCGGTCTATCCCTATAGACCTTAATTTCAAGAATAAATAATGCCTCTCCTAGATCTTTCATAGAGAACTTCTTAGATAACCACATTTTGATTGTAGTCAACATGGGAATATCATTTCCAATTAGGATACAGCATAAGAAAGACAACAATGCTTCACTGATCCTTTTGAAAATACAGAGCTCCTCCTCATTCTTGATGAATCTAAATAATTTGATTATATCATTGAAATGAGCATTCCAGCTCCAAGATACTTGCTTAATTCCATATATGGACCTTTGTAGCTTGCATACCTTGTGATCATTATCACTGGATGTGAAACCTAGTAACTATTTCATATAGATATCTTCCTCAAGATACCATTTAAGAACATTATTTTTACATCCATCTGTCATATTTCATAATCGAAATAGGCTGCAACAGCAAGTAATGTGCAAATGGATTTGAGCATGGCTATTGGCAAAAAAGTATCTTGATAGTCAATGCCTTCACGCTAACTATATCCTATCACTACGAGCCTTACTTTGAATGTCTCTACATTTCCATCAATACCTATCTTTCTCTTGAAGATCCATTTACACCCAATAGGTACTATACCTTCTGATGGATCTACCAAGGTCCAGACTTGGTTCGAATGCATTAAGTTAATCTCTAACCTCATTACCCTAACCATTTCTCGGAGTTGATATCTGATATCGCCTCATCATAGGTTTTGGGTTCATCACCATGAACCCTATTTCTTGTGAGAAATATTTTCTCTACATCTTCTGATATAGTACCTAAGTACTTTTCGGAGGACGAAAAATTCTACTTGATCTATGAGGTGGAGGAGGTGGCATCTGGATTGGCTCAATCTGATTGGGTTCCATAGGTTTCTTAGCTCATTTCTTATCGGAGACTTTCTCCTTGAGTCTAATTTATCTTCCGATGCCACCATCTAGAATAAACTATTTTTCAAGGAAGATGGCATGTCGACTCATAATCACATTATGATCTTTTAGAAGATAGAAATAATATCCTAATGACTCTTTAGGATATCCAATAAATCAAGCTCTAAAAGACCTAGACTCTAATTTGTCCACCTGTTGTTTTTTGACATGGGTCGGACAATCCCAAATTTTGAGATGACTCAGACTTGATTTCTTACCATGCCATATCTCATACGGTGTGGTAGGAATGATCTTAGAGGAAATCCTATTCAGTAAATATATAGAGATCATCAGACTATGTCCCTAAAGAAATTTAGGAAGGTCCATGAAACTCATCATGGATCGGACCATATCTAATAGGGTTCGATTTCTCCATTCTGAAATCCCATTGAGTTGAGGCATTCTAGATGGAGTCCATTGAGAGACATGCCATTATCCTTAAGATAATTTAAAAATTTTTGACTAAGATATTCGCCTCCTCGATCTGATCGAAAAATCTTAATAGAATTTTCTATTTTCTTTTCTACTTCGAGTATGAATTTCTTAAATTTTTCAAAAGCTTCAGACTTATACCACATCAAATACACATACCCATATCGAGATAAATCATCGATAAAGGTGATGAAGTAGATATAGTTGCCTTTAGCTGGCACATCAAATGAGCCACACACATCGGTATGTATTAGGGTAAGTAGGTCTATGGCCTTTTTCCCATGTCCTACAAAAGAAAGCTTGGTCATTTTATCATGAAGGCATGATTCATAAATTGGATATGACTTAAAAGTCAACAGACTCAATAGTTCGGATTTCTCCAATTTATTAATCCTATCTTCAGCTATATGACTTAGCCTAAGATGCCAAAGATACTTATCATTTAGACTATTCCTAGGTCGCTTTGATCCTATGGCATTCACATTTTGCTCGATATTAAAAATAGAAACATTAGTATGTAACTGATAGAGACCATTTATAAGAAAATTATTTATAATTTTATTTCTTTCAAAAAGAATATTACAATAGTCCTTAAGAATACTAATTACATAGCCTTCCTATGCTAAACATAAAATAGAAATCAAATTCCTACTTAATGCAGGCACATAAAAATAGTCCCTAAGAACTAAATCTAATCCAGACGGTAATCGAAGAGGATAGGCTCCCACAGCTACAGCAGCAACTCTTGCTCCATTTTCGACGTGCAGAATTATCTCACCATTCCTCAGCCTCCTGCTCTCCTCAAGACCCTCCATGAAAGTGCACAAGTGAGCACTAGAATCAAAGTCAAGCACCCAACTAGATGTAAAAGAAATCATAAGGTTAGATTCTATAATGAGCATACCTCTAGAAGGACCTACCTCCTTCTTGTTCTTCAGGCTGGCTAGGTAAAGTGTATAGTTTCACTTCTAGTGGTCATCAGTGTTACAATGAAAATATATTTTTTTGCTAGCCTTCTTCTTCGACTTTACCTTCTTCTTTTTCTCACCATCCACCTTCTACTTCTTTACAGACTTCTTCTTCTTTTCAAAAGACTTTCTCTTGAAATAAATTCACTCCACAGCAAGTACTGAGCCTTTAGTATTTGAAATATGTTCCAAAGCCAATCATCAGCCTGTTGATGGTTGGGCTATACATTTGTAATATATGAATTATAAATTCATAAAAATTATTTTGATATTTTTTATCATAAATTCTATTATCTTCTAATAAACTCATGTGTTATGATGAAGTCCTTAGGACTATCTAGATTTGACAAAAAAGGATTTGTCGTTTAGTTCCTAAATTGTTCGCAACCAAATGATACATTGTTACTAAGGACAACAACATTTATCAAGTATAGATCATTGTATGCCATATAGGTTGGTTGTCCTCATAACCAAGGAGTGTTGAGACACTGGTATGGCATGCAAGTGAGATGTATGGGTATATTTGCACTAAATGTGACCAACTTTAGAGCTTTTTTCTTATCAAGATAAGCTCCGATGGAATATGGGTATAAGTATTCCTCTAATCTAAGATCACCATGGTGACTTCCAAGCAACTCATCATGCTTTAGTGCCGGACTACCTAAATTTTTAATTCAATGATGGAAGATTTCTGAGTGCAGTCAAGTACTTGAGAAGTTGGTGCATGCATCAAGATGGGATTGACCACTCCTATTTTCAAGAGCCGTGTTCAATTATATTTCATTTTAGGAAAGCCTTGGCTAGGGTAGTCTTAGTGAGGACTCATGGAACTAATTGCTTCGAGACACGACATGGATGTATTTACTAGGGCTAATAGTTTAACCCTGAGTCATCTATTACATAGAGGTCATAGGGATGAATTATACGATAACCATATTCCATAGATTCATCAATGTTGTATTGTGATAAATTCAACCTATCCAAATGTTGGGTACCATTGCTAGATGGTCAAATCAATTGGTACAGAAAATCAATATCTATGCTATCGGCTTAGGATTTGAACCTATGGGTCACACATAATAGGAGTTACTACCTGATCTGATGGCTGATCTAGAGTCCTAATGGATGGAACTTTGAGTCTCGCTCATCTGGGACTCTCTGATCAAGAGTTCTACTAGTCTGAGACTCTATGATCATTAGTTTCATTTGTTTAGAACACTGGGTTCAAGAGTCCCATTGGATTGGGACTCTTCAAGAGTTTTATAGTGATGGGACTCTGTTGTCCAGACTCCCATCCGATTAGGACTCTATATTTATTGAAGGATTAATTAGCAATTTGATTATTGATTAGCTTAATTTGATTGAGCGATGAAGATTTGATCAAGTTTGATCGAATTAGAGTCGATTGGGTTTGACCCGATTAGATCATGAGTTGACCTAATCGCTGTGTGAGATTTGATCCTGATTTGATCAAAGGCTGGACCAAATTAATTTTTAATTTGATTAAAAATTAAATAAGTTAGGTTAAGCCTAATTTAGTTAGATTTAATCTAGTCTAGTTGGTTTTGAATTAATTTGGTTTAGTTGAAACCAACTTGGACTAATTCAAATCCTGTTTAAATTTAAACCTCCCCATGCGCCACCTCATGTTTGAGTTTTCTACCTTGTCCATGCCCATCTTTATTTTTTTACGTAAGTTTCTCTCATGAAGAGAAGAAATTTGTGCCCCCTTTCTTTCTCTCTTTGACCTGGTCAAGTGTTGGATCAGTTCAAACTATTTTTGAATTTTGAATTCAAAGATGTTGGTTTGGCTGAAACCTCCCTCTCCCTCTTATCTTTATCTCCATGCCCTTCTCCTTTTTTGGTCACCAATTTTTTTTGAAAAATGAGCATGCATGTAGAAGGAAAGTCCTTCTGCGTGTGAAATAAGTGGTATGGGCATTGGAATTGGATAGGCTTGCATTTGAATTCAAATATTAGAAGTTGGTTGAAACTAGTTCAACCAATCTTAACCTATCCACTCCACATGGTATTTTCACTTATTCATGTAATAAATTATGAGAATTTTTGTGCATGAACCCAGAGGATTGCCATTTCATGGTAAAAATTTGAAAGTGATTGGGCATTGATTTTTGGCAAAAACAATGTTGGAGTGAAGGTGAGCAAGGTCGTACAACACTTTATTTTTCCTTCACATCTCTATTCTCTTTTGATTTTCATCTCTAAGGACACTCAATTTTTAAATATGATCTAAATAGAATTTATAGATTTGAAAGTCATCTTTCCATAAAAATTTATTTCATGAAAAAACTACACATAGAGAGGGCATGAGAGGGTTTTCAGTGCATCAGGATTTTTGGGCCAAGTGAAACGCAAGATTTGGGAATCTGGGTTCGGGTGGAGAGATTGAGTGCTGTGAGTATTGGATCACCACCAAACTTTATACATCATCTCATCATCCTCCAAAGAATGAGTTATAATTTTTTGGAGTATCCAAAAAATCAAAAAATAGATGATCGATTTGATCGATCATGATTAGCCATCCAAGGCCCCATCGAGGAGTTAGCACTCCAGTGGGGCTGATCAGGATCAAGAGCTCCATGTGGACCAACCGTAGAGGCCAGATATATATGCGATTATGGTGTGATATCAGAGCATTATCTGGTGGATTTAGATTGTGGTGATCAGCGATCCACGAAATGGTATTGTGTTCTGAATACATAGATATAGTAAATAGTTTGCTGCATAGTTTTATTTTCAGATCTATATGAATGCATGCATATTATGTTTAGATTCTTAGTATAGGATTTAATATTCTAATATGATTAGTAGATAATTAATTAGATTAATTTTTTTTCCACTATAGCTTTGCTATTTTCAAATTTTTTTTTGAAAGTAGCAGTGCAAACCCTGCACTGCATCCTTCAAATGGTATCAAAGCCAGGCTCGCTAAACATGATATGCTTGCATGTTTAGATTGATAATTTAGATTTGATCTAAATATTAATATAATAATCTAATTAATTAAATCTAAAAATTAAAATCAAGATCGCATGGACTGAAGGTTGTCCTGTTGTAGGGTTTACCCCCTATAGTGAAAAGGTTGTTCTGGTACTTTACTAATCTAAACATTAATCATAAAATCTTAGATCTAATCTAATATTTTTATGATCTGATTAAATAAGGCTTTAATCTAATTTTGGATCATGAATGCATGTTTAGATAGGATCTAAAGTTTGATTCATGATTTAGTATTATGTAGTATACATAGTTTCAGATTAAACCCTGCAACTAGTATTGTTTGTGAATTGAGCCGATTCAATTTTAAAGTGAGTCGACTCAATTGATGAACAATACTAAGTTATAAAAAATCTTTTAAAATTTTAAAAAATATTTTCAAAACGTCAAGCCCTAACCCTCAGTCCATAAACTTAATTAAAATTAAGTATAATGATTTAGTGTCTAGAATTATGAATTAAGACTCTAAGTCATCAATCATAAAATATGGGTTATTGGGTTAGTTGGGTCTATTAATTGGGTTAGACCTAAGGTTAGTTAAAGAATAAATTAATTTAGAGTAATTGATTAAATTTAATTAAATATTAATTTAGATTAGATCAAGGACTCTATAGAATCAATTATAATAGTTGTAGTTGGTCAAGTCCATGCCTTTAATGAGGACCAAATGGACATGATTAGTGGCTACGCGGTCAAACTCATAATTATTAGGTTGATTAAATTGAAACTAATTAACCGGATGGTGTCTAAGATAAGTCTGGCAATTTGACCAGTGGTTTTTAATTGGGAGCTACTCGCATTGATTTGGTCTTTGATGAGTTAATGGCATATCCCTTCTCCTGATCTCACTTACCTGGCCATCTTGGTGAATTAGATTTTGATTAGATCACTTGATGATTTGGGCTCACCCATGTCAATTAGGTAAATCAGTCTAACTGATGCCAACTTAGATTAGATCCTTTTTAATCTGACTTTATGAAGTCAGTGGGAGGATCGAAATTGGCTTGCTGTATTTTTTTCTCTTCTTAAAATATGTTAATTAAATCCTCTAAAATTATTAGATCTTTAAAAATAAAATAGTTATATAGATAACTAAATCATAGCCTTCCATTAAGTTGAGTGATAATGAGTTCACTAGTGTAATGATCATTGGAGGCCCAAAGGCCTAGTGATTATTGAATAATGAAATTATCATTCATCAAATGATAATTTGGTTAAGTCTTCTGATGGTGGTTAGGTTGGTTGACCAAAGTCGGACTTGATCATTTATTGGTTAGATAAAATCAAATATGGTCATGTTAATGGTTGGATCTAATCAAACTTTTTCAGTGGAGGCCAAAGCTTACTGATTAGGTCTCCAGGATGAAATCAATATTACTAAAAATTATTTAGAGAAATAATTGATTTTGAATCTATCCATAGATGCATATGGGTTGACCAACCAAAGTTGGACTCATGTGTAGTCTATGTGGATTCTAGTACCCACTAAAGAATTAAAGTAATTCCTCAAATTGGAGGTAGAGGCTACCAATTCATATAAAATAGTGAAAGAATCTTTAGACTAAAGTCCAAGTCTTTAGGATAATTGATTCATATACTAATTAGATTTGGTTTTTTCTTTTTATGCAAAAATGGCCACTAACCTGTCGTTCTGATCATTGTTAGATAATGACAAATTAATGGAACCCAACTTTGATAGCTAATATCGTAAGTTAAAAATCATCCTGGAGTATGAACGGATCCTTTATATAGTAATGGATCCAGCATCTGAGGAGCCATCTCCAAATGCTAGAGGAGCGGTACGAGATATTTATCAAAAGTGGCTCAATGACTGCATCATCATTTGATGCATAATGCTGGCGTCAATGAACGATGAGTTCAACTGCAAGTTCAAAAACGTCCAGCCATAGGAGATGCTTCAAATATTGAACGACTCCTTTGGCATGCCTGACGATGTTGAAAGGCACAAAATAAGTTGTCCATTTTCAATGCTCGGATGAGGGACGGGGCCTCAGTAACCGATCATGTATTGTACATGATCGAGATGATTGAGTGCCTTAATAAGCTGGGCTTTCTCCTACACAAGCAACTCGGTAAGGATGCAATCCTTAATTCCTTGCCCAAGTTCTTCCTCCCTTTCCTAACATATTTTAGAATGACAAAGCCTGCTGTCAACTATCATAGCTTATTGGGTTTGCTGTAGAACTTTGAGAAGGATCACCAACTCCATAAGGAGATGGTGAATGTAGTGGGAGGGTCTTCTTCTGGTCATCGACCCTTTAAGAAAGGGAAGAAGAATAAGAAGAAGATGAACAAGAAGGGGCAGCCAAATGCTGGCATGACTGCACAGGCTCGGACCAAGAAGTGCAAGCCTGACCAGAGTCAGATGGAGTGCTTCTTCTGCAAGAAGTAGGGGCACTGGAAGAGGAACTATCTTCTATACATTGCCTCCCTGGATCTAAACAGGTCGAGGAGAAAGTAAGTGGTTGCTAGGCAAGGTAATTATACGATAACACCTTATAATTTTTTCTTATTTGATTCTACTATCTGGGTATTAGATATTGGAAGCCTTTATCATATTTATAATTCTATGCAGGACTTGTAGGTTAGTAGGAGATTTAATCAAGATAAGAGATTTCTGAACGTTGGAGATAGAAGATAAGTTCTAATTCTAGCTTTAGGAATCATGAACCTTGTAATCAATTCAAATAAAGTTATTCTTAATGAATGTCATTTTTGTCCAACTTTCTCATTGAATGTCATTTCTGTAGGCCTTTTGGCCATGAATGGTTATAAAATATCAATAAAAAAAAATTTATAATATCATTTTGAATGGTGTTACAATTTTTATTGGATAATTGAATAACAGTATTTATTTATTAACTATACTTGTTAACATGGTTCAATCCTTTGGTAAATGCTTTAGAATTAGTGATGTATCCAAAGTCTACCTTTGGTACTATAGGCTGGGTCATATTAACAAGAATAGAATAAATAGATTAGCTCAAGAAGAAATTCTTAAGATTAGTAATTATGAATCACTTCCGACCTGTAAGTCCTATCTTCTTAGTAAGATGATCAAGTCATCTTTTACTAGAAAAGGTGAATGAGCTACTGAGCTTCTGAGTCTAGTACATTCAGATGTATGTGGATCCATGAGCTCAAGTGCTAGAGGCAGATACTTCTACTTCATAACCTTCATGGACGACCTATCTAGGTATGGGTATGTCTATTTAATGAAGCATAATTTGGAGTCGTTTGAAATATTTAAATTATTCTAAAATGAGGTAGAGAAGCAAACTGGAAAGAGTATAAAAACTCTTTGGTCTAACCGAGAGGGTGAGTATCTTTCCAATGAGTTTCTCACATATCTTGGAAAGAATGGGATTCTCTTCCAATGAACCCCTTCTGGAATAACACAACATAATGGTGTGTCTGAAAGGAGGAATTGGATCCTATTGGACATGGTTCGATCCATAATGGGGTTTGTTGGTTTGCCAATCTTCCTATGGGGATATGCACTTGAGTCAACTTGTTACATTCTACATAGGGTTTTGAGTAAATCTATTAATAAAATACCATATTAGATATGGATAGGGCGTAAGCCAGTGCTCTCATTCCTTAGGGTTTGGAGGTGTCCGGCTTATGTCAAACATTTAATGATAGACAAGCTTAGATCTAGGTCTAATAAGTGTAGTTTTATAGGTTACCTAAAAAAATGAAAGGGTATTACTTCTACCTTACTGATGAGCAAAAGGTATTTGTCATTCTTAAGACAATCCTTTTAGAAAAGGAGAAAAGGAGTTCCTTGGTGAAGGAACTAATGCCTCTAAGGTCGAACTTGATGAAGTTCAGTAGGTGGAAGAATAGACATAAGTTGTTGAACCTGAGCTGGATCTGATTAGATCAGAACCAGAATCCATTGTAGATGCATGCTTAAGGCGATCTGGTAGAGTACCACATCAACCAAATAGATACTATAATTTTTTGGTTCGGGATGGAGATCCTATCGATCTTAATGGGAACGATGAGGATCCGATCACCTACATGGATGCAATGTAGAGACCCAACTCTGAGAAATGGCTTGAGGCCATGAAATCTGAAATGGAGTCCATGAAAGTCAATGATGTATGGACATTGGTTGACCCACCTGAAGGGGTAAAACCTATAAGATGTAAGTGGGTCTTCAAAAGAAAAGGAGGCATAGATGGAAAGGTGAAGACTTATAAAATCCATCTGGTTGCCAAGGGATATCGTCAATGTTATGGTATTGACTATGACGAGACGTTCTCTCCTATGGTAATGATCAAATCCATTTAGATTATGCTTGCCATCACTGTCCATCTAGACTATGAAATCTGGTAGATGGATGTGAAAATGACTTTTCTAAATGGAGAGCTGGATGAAGAGGTGTATATGATACAGCCTGAAAGATTCACATTCGTAGATGAGTCTAAGTTATGTAGGCTTTAGAGGTCTATTTATGGACTGAAGCAGGCATCTCGAAGCTGGAACATATAATTTGATAGAACAATCAAAATATATGACTTCGTTAAGAACGAATAGGAGCCCTACATATACAAGTGGGCTAATGATCCAGCAATAGTATTCCTAGTATTATATGTGGATTATATTCTCTTAATCAAAAATAATATTCCTGCATTACAATAAATAAAGATCTGACTGTCATCATGTTCTTCATGAACGATTTGAAAGAAGCTTTCTACATTCTAGGGATGAAGATCTATAGAGATAGATCTAAAAGATTGCTTAGATTATCCTAATCTACGTACATTGATACTATGCTGAAATGGTTCAGAATGAAGAATTCCAAGAAAGAGTATCTACTGATAGACCATGAAATTTTTCTTTCAAAGAGGGATTGTCCAACAACACCTCTAGAAGAGAGCATATGAGTAGAATACCATATACTTCGATAGTGGGTTCTATAATATACGCCATGACATGTATGTGACTAGATATGGCATACTCACTAGGAGTATTGAGTAGATACCAATCTAATCTAGGAGAGAACCATTAGAAGATTGTTAAAACTATCCTAAAGTATTTAAGAAATACTAAGGACCAGTGGCTTGTATATGGTGAATTAGACTTGAAACTTATGGGGTTCACAGACTTCAGTTTCCAGTCTGATCATGATGATAGC
This sequence comes from Cocos nucifera, assembly GCA_006176705.1. NCBI lineage: Eukaryota > Viridiplantae > Streptophyta > Magnoliopsida > Arecales > Arecaceae > Cocos > Cocos nucifera. Next base: position 169,897 of record QRFJ01001526.1, on the reverse strand, counting down.
AAGAGTATGTCGGGATATATATTCATCCTTAATGGTGGAGCTGTCTGCTGGAAGAGTTTCAAGCAGCACACTATGGCCGATTTAGTTTGCGAGGCAAAATATGTCGTTGCATCAGATGCTGCCAAAGAAGTGGTGTGGCTAAGAAAATTCATCACCGAGCTTGGAGTAGCACCCTCTCTTGATAGTCTAGTTCTGCTCTATTATGATAGCTCTGGAGCCATTGCTCAGGCAAAGGAACCAAAGGCACACCAGTGGACGAAGCATATTTTGCGCCGCTACCATCTTGTTCAAGAAATTATGGATCGAGGTGACATCAACCTTCAGAAGATCGATGAAAAGAAGAACCTGGCCGACCCATTTACTAAAGCTATTGCGGTGAAGGAGTTCAACGACTTCAAGTCGAAGATAGGTATTAGATACTACACTGATTGGCTTTAGTCCAAGTGGGAGACTGTTGGAAATATATCCTAAAGCCAATCATCAGTTTATTGATGGTTGGGCTATACATTTATAATTATATATAAATTATAAATTAATAAAAGTTATTTTGACATTTGTCATCCCAAATTCTGTTATCTTCTAATAAACTCATGTATTGTGATGAAGTCCTTAGGACTATCTAGATTCGACAATAGAGGATTTATCATTTAGTCTTTAAATTATTCATGATCAAATGATTTGTTGTTACTAAAGATGATAATGTTTATCGAGTATAGGTCGTTGTATGCCATATAGGTTGGTTGTCCTCCTAACGAAGGAGTATTGAGATACTGATATGGTATATAAGTGATATGTATGGGTACATCTGCACTGAATGTGACCAATGTCGGAGCTTTTCTCTTATCAAGATTAGCTCTGATGGAATATGGGTATGTGCCCCTCTAACTTGAGATCACCATGGTGACTGCCAAGCAACTCATTGTGCTTTAGTGTCGGACTACCTGAATTTTTAATTCAGTGATGGAAGATTTTTGAGCACAGTCAAGTACTTGAGGAGTCAGTGCGTGTATCAAGATGGGATTGACCACTCCTATTTTTAGGAGCTGTATTCAATTATATTTTAATTTAGTAAAGTCTTGGTCAGGATAATCTTAGTGAGGAGTCACGGGACTAATTACTTTGAGACATGACATGGATGTATTTACTAGGGCTGATAGTCTAATCCTGAGTCATCTATTACATAGAGATCATAGGGATGAATTATACGGTAACCATATTCCACAGGTTTGTCGATGTTGTGTTGTGACAAATTTGATCTATCCAAATATTGGGTATCATTGCTAGATGGTCATATCAATTGGTATAGCAAATCAGTTTCTATGCTATCGGCTTAGGATTCGAACTTATGGGGTCACACACAATAGGAGTTACAACCTGATCTGATGGCTGATCTAGAGTTTTGATAGACTGAGACTCTGAGTTCCACTCATCTGGGACTCTCTGATCATGAGTTCCTTTCATTTGGGACATTGGGTTCAAGAGTTCCACTGGATTGGGACTTTTCGAGAGTTTCGTAGTGATGGAACTCTATTGCCTAGACTCCCATTTGATTGAAACTCTATGTTTATTAAAGGATTAATTAATAATTTAATTATTGATTAGCTCAATTTGATTGAGTGATGAGAATTTGATCAAGTTTGATCAAATTGGATTCGATTGGGTTTGACCCGATTAGGTTACGAGTTGACCTAATCGCTGTGTGAGATTTGATCCTCATTTGATCAGGGGCTTAACCAAATTAATCTCTAATTTGATTAAGAATTAAATAGGTTGGGTCAAGCCTAATTTGGTTAGATTTAATTTGGTTAATTGGTTTTGAATTAATTTAGTTTGGTTGAAACCAACTTGGACTAATTCAAACCCTATTTGAATTCAAATCTCCTCATGCGCCACCTCATGTTTGACTTTTCTACCTTGCCCATGCCCACCTTTATTTTTTTATGTAAGTTTTCCTTATGAAGAGAAGAAATTTGTGCCCCCTTTCTTTCTCTCTTTGATTTGGTCAAGTGTTGGACCAGTTCAATTTTTTTTTAAATTTTGAATTCAAAGAGGTTGGTTTAGTTGAAACCTCCCTCTCCCTCTTATCTTTATCTCCATGCCCTTCTCTTTTTTTGGTTGCCAATTTTTTTTGAAAAATGGGCATGCACATATATGTAAAGTCCTTCTATGTATGAAATAAGTGGTATGGGCATTGGAATTGGATAGGCTTGCATTTGAATTCAAATACTAGAAGTTGGTTAAAACTAGTTCAACTAATCTTAATCTTTCCACTCCACATGGCATTTCTACTTATTTGTCATGTAATAAATTATGAGGATTTTTTTGCATGAATCCAAAGGGATCATCATTCCATGGTAAAAATTTGAAAGTAATTGGGTATTAGTTTTGGGCAAAAAAAATCCTAGAGTAAAGGTGAGTAGGGTCCTACAACACTTTATTTTTCCTTCATGCCTCTATTCTCTTCTAATTTTCATCCCTAAGGATACTCAATTTTTACATATGATCTAAATAGAGTTTATAAATTTGAAAGTCATCTTTCCATAAAAACATATTTCATAGAAAAACTCTACACAGAGAGGGCATGAGAAGATTTTTAGTGTATTAGGATTTTTGGGCCAAGAAAAATCCAAGATTTGGTAATTTGGGTTTGGGTGGAGAGATCGAGTGCTGTGAGCATCAGATCACCACCAAAATTTGTACATCATCTCATCATCCTCCAAAGAATGAGATATAATATTTTGGAGTATCCAAAAAATTAAAAAGTGGATGATCGATTGGATCGATCATGATCACCCATCGAAGGCCCTGTTGAGGAGCTAGCACTCTAGTGGGGCTGATCGGGACCAGAAGCTCCATGTAAACCAACCATAGAGGCCGGACACATGTGTAGCTATGGTACGATACCAGAGTATTATCTGATGAATTTAGATTGTGGTGATCAACTATCCATAAAAAGATATTATATTCTGAACACATAGATGTAGTAAATAGTTTGCTGCATAGTTTTATTTTTAGATCTATATAAATGCATGCATATTATGTTTAGATCCTTAGTGTAGGATTTAATATTCTTATATGATTAGTAGGTAATTAATTAGATTAATTACCTCTTCCACTGCATCTTTGCTATTTTTGAATTTTTTTTTTTGAAAGTAGCATTGCAAACCCTACACTACATCCTTCATTTAGAGCCTTTCATAGAAAGCTCAACAGTAATCAGCATGTTCATAAGTTCAGCCAAGGTATTCTGAAGTTTATGCATTTGCTAGTTCATGATGAACTATCCATATGCATCAATCAAGGACTGCAGAATTATATCAATTTGTAGATCCTGATCTAACTTGATACCAAGCTTCTCAAGCTTTTTTAAGTCTTTGATCATCATTAGACAATGATCTTGGACCGACTGTCCATCATGTACTTGAGCCTTAAATAGTCTCTTAGTGACTTGATATTTGGATGCACGACTCTGTTTACCAAACAACTCTTGTAGGTGGTTAATATTTTGTGGCTAGTCTTAATGTCTTCATGTTGGCGCTGGAGCTCATCAGACATCGAGCCCAACATGTAATACCTGGCTTTGTTATCTTCATCCATCCACTTCTCAAGAGACGCTCTCTGATCAGCGAATGGATGGATTGATAAAGTAGGAGGATCCTGTTCCAACACATGAGTCAACTTCTTAAAATTCAAAATAATTTTAAAGTTTTGGAGCCAATCCTTGTAGTTGGGTCAGTTAGTCTATGGGTATTCAGGATACAGGCTAGTGAGTTTGATGTGGATATTTTTATGTAGAGAGTCAAAGTTTCTTGTTAGATTTTATAATTAGACTTAATCAATTTATTTAAAAGTTTTATTTTTAAATAATTTAGGCTCTCACTATTTATTTGAATCCCTACACACTCTTGGTAGAGATGCGTAAATCTCTATGATTATACATTTATAGTGGGTGGTGCGGTCCCACCGACTGGCTCATCACCTCACCTAACAGTTACTGGTGATTGATCAATCGATGAGTGGACAACTCTTGTCCAATGATTCTCTAATCATGGTGCACCTAAACCTGATCTTTAATTCATGAATCTCACCATATCCAGAATATTGATCCACTCCTTAGTTAAGTTAGATCTACCATTTGCATAAATTGGATTCTTGATTGGATCCCTCACTGTATTAAGAATATTGAGCCCAACCCATCCTCCAATCCATAGCATCCAATGCCTAATAAATATGGTTGCATCCTCTTGGTGCAACTTGACTTAATCATAATAATGGTGGAAGACTTTAGACTTAATGTTTTCTTAGAAAGATTTAATTTAGGTCTCTTTAAACTTGACTTAATCATAATAATTATGACTAATCTAGTGGCATGGATTGGCTCGAATTGTTAGCCACCTCAAATCAAAATTGGATCGACATAAATGATCAGATAAGTGAGACCAGTGGAAGGGATATGCCATTAACTTGATAAGAATGCATTCAGATCGAGTAGCTCCTAATTAAAAACTAGTCGATCGCATCTGCCAGACTTACCTTAGACACCAAATTATCAAATTAGAATCAATTGGGTTAGCTTACAATTCAGGCTCGAACCATGGAGCCAAATTAGGTCTTGACTTGATTGAGTCACATCTCAATGTGATTCGATCTTGATCCAGACTTAATTCTATTAGACTGATCAAATCTAAGCTTTCTTTGATCTCACCTAACTAACTCTTGATTCGATTTGATCAATCGCTAAACCTAATTGAGCTAGCCAAGCCCGAATCCAATTTTATGAATGTCTTAGATTTAAAAATTCATAATTTTTAGACCTAATTAATTTCATAATCTTAATTCTTAATTAAATTTTGGGTTGATGAACAAAACATATAACAAAATTCTAGAATTTCAGGATCTAGGGTTTTATAGAAATATAAGTTATGATTTCTAATTAAGGATGAATGCGCAGTACCTCGACACGTCATAAGAATACCCCATCGAATGAAAGGAGTGGGCCTTTAAATCCTACTTTGTTCTTATGATCGGATGGTCGAGGGGAATGCCTTAATCAGAAATATAATTTCTACTACAAAACTAGTTAGATCTAAATCATATATCGCATATACAATTAATGATCTAACTTATACATGTTTTGCATATATCTCATATATCATAACTAAATTAAACATGCATGCTTTCAGATTTGATATATCATATATAATATCTAAAAAATAAAATTTAAATTTGATCATATCAAACAAAATTATTCTAGATATTTTATAGAACTATTCTATAACTAGTCTAAGCATGCATCTTTCATATCTCATATGCATAAATTAAAACTCTATTTTCTATTTTTCAGATCTTGTTACAATAATTATAACTTCAAAAAATAAAAATTAAATAGATCTAAAATCTTTTTTAATAAAATTGAAAACATGATTATGCTAGACTATACATATAACTATTCTATATCTAGTCTAGTCATGTATCTCATGCATTATAGATCTAAATTATTTAATTTTATTTTTTTAAATTTTAGATCTAATCACATCTGATGTGATATTTAAAATTATTTAATATCAAATCATAAATAAAAAATAAATTAGATCTAAAATAGATATGAAGAACTGCAAATGCAGCTCTGATACCATTTGAAAGAAAATCTCATTTTCTACCATAGGATCGTGTAGATCTGATCAGATCTGGGATGGATTTTTCTAAAAATTTCTAAATAATTCAATCAAATCTAAGAGATCAGATCTAGGATGGATTTTTCTAAAAATTTTTAAATAATTCAATCAAATCTAAGAGTTCTTAGATTTGATTATGATGATTTGATATTAAAAATTAAAATAAAATTAAATTAGATTTAATTTCTTATCTTGTTTGGGTAATTTGATTATCGTGTGATGATCCTGATCTTTTCTGAGGTTCTTGAAGGAGCCATACACATGTCTGACCTTTATCGATATCCACTTGAGTAGGATTTGGATATTTTCTCCTCATGAATCTTTTCTCCAAAGATCATATCTGAATCTGATCTGAAGAACCTTCAAAACAACTTCTGAAGGCAGCTTGTCCATCTTACGAACACCGTCGCATAGATGCTGAACTCTTCACAAATTTGATTGGATCTTCTTCTCTAATTTGTGCCCAACTTTTGGCACATAGAAGAAGGAGAGAGAGAGGATCATAGGGGGTGTGGAAGATGGAAGGGGTGACAGCCTTTTGGGTGAAAAATAAAACTTGCGTTGAAGTGCCTTGGCGTGAGAAGGATTTTATGTCAAATACCTTGCACAATCTAGACTCCTAAGTGATCAAGCAACTTATTTGCTTGATTACTTAGGACTCCAATCTGATAACTCATGTTGTCAACCTGATCTTTATCAGGTTTGGTCACCCAAAACTCCTCCTAAGTTGGTATGAAGAAAGGATAAGGAGTCCATGGCACATGGGACTCCTCCCTTCAAGAGTTTGATCCAAATCAAACTCTATTAGAAATCCAATCTAAGTGCCACTAAAAATCATAAAATTAAGCTTACCCAAAGTATGACTCGAGCCCAATCACATATCTAAAAATTAAAGCAAAATTATTTTCAGAGAATTTTCTAGAAGCCTCTGATCAGCTGACCCTTAGTTCTCTCAATTTGGTCAACTTTTGACCCTAGTCCAATTTCACCATGAATGAATTTAATTTCTATAATTAATCTAACATGGATAGATTCCAATCAGATAAAATTAAATCCATTTAAGATACAAGAATAAGTCAAATCAAATTTAACTCAGTTGCGATGAATCAGAAAGATTAGAGAAGAAGAAAATTAGGCTCAATTGTGTGCTAGCATGATTACCTTAAACCTGATTGGATCTTATCCAAATCAATCGAACTGATTTAGCTTTCAATTGAATTTAGAATTCTTTATTTTTCTTTAGAAATTTCAAATTTTATTATGTGTATTATTAGTTTAATTCTGTATTGGTAAGAGATATGTCGCGATCTCTATCATCGATATCATCAAAATACCTTTTGATGGATCAGAACTTTTTTGATTCATACAATTAGAATGATTGATCATCAAAATCAATCTAATTGCTTCTAAAATTCATCAGTGATACCTAGTAGTATATGGTGACAATTCATCAGAACTGAAAGTGAAACTCTCAGTGTAGTTACTGAAGGGGAAATGCTGATTTCCCGAGTCAAGTTCGTTCAGATTTGATCGGATCAAGAGAGATATTTCAAAAATTTCTCTCATGTATCAAAAATAGATCTGAGATGTTTCAGATCTAATTTTATAGATCTAATAAAATAAAATAAAAATAAATTATATCTAATTTAATTTATACCTTTTGTTGGGTAATCAGATTACCCTATGAGGATCCGATTGATTGCCTGAGATATTCTGGATGACTTAGCCCACAAGTGCCTGGCCTCCTGATCCAATCGGCTTAGCCTCTCACATTGGATCTGAAGATCTTCCTCCATTCTTTTTGACTTCTCTAAATATCAGATCTAGATCTGATTTGGAGGATCTTCAAAACTTCTTCTGAAGATCAGTAGTCATCTTTGCAGCAGTGCTGCCTCCTTCCTTTTTCATCAGCTTTCTCTTGCTTGGATCGCACCAAACTGGAGCCCAACTTTCCTTGGACATGGAGAGGAGAAAGAGAACCAAAAAATGGCATGGAGGAGGGAGAGGGCCAGCCTTGGGGCATGGGCTAAGAGAGAGTTCTAATCAAGAGTTGGAACGTAGATATGGTTGTTATATATAGCCTGCTGCTGCCAACATCATCCTAGACCAATCATGTTACTGCTTTGTGCAATTAGATCTAAATCTGATTGATGGAATGACATCACCTGATCCAATTAGATGAGAGCCCCTCAATTCATCCTTAGGTGGTGCCAAGGCTGGTCAAAGCTGAGTCTTAGGCACCTTCCTAGGTTGATTCAATGAAGCAACCTGGAGTCCCCTCATAGTGGGACTCCAATCGTCCCTATCATGGATGCATGCCCTCCCTAGGCGTGCACCCCCTTCTTTTTCAAATTCTAGCAAGGGGACAAGCCCCTATCTACTGTCTCGCTATGGGTGCATGACACATATGGCAGATGTCCAAGGGTCAAAGGTCAATGTTGACTAAAGTCAAAAGACAAGAATTAAGCAGGTGATGGAAATGATAGGTGTTGTCCTCAAATTTATCTCTCATAAATTAAGACAACCTTTTTTTGACCTGAACAAGCTTCTAGTCAGACCAGGAGTAAAGATACCTGAGTGAGCATAACACAATTTGGCTTAGTATGTGAGACACAACTTTTAATGATAGTAGAAGGAGAACGTTAGACTCAAATTGTGGGCTAACATGATTTTTTCTTGAACCTAATTTGAAATTTAATTCAAATCAATTAAACTGGGTTAGACCAATTTGATGATATCCAGATCTATAACTCTTGTTTTGTTGACCTTAACGTTAGGTTAG
>QRFJ01001526.1:26666-161415 GCA_006176705.1 Cocos nucifera | reverse complement strand
CTGACTTGGACAACCTCCAGTTCAGACCATATGAAGGCCTCTGATTGAGCACAAACTCCTTTGGCTCAGTCAGGACAACTTATTTATGATAGTAAAAGAAGAACGTTAGGTTCAATCGAGTGCTAGCATGATTTCCTTGAACCTAATTGAATCTCATTCAGATCAATTGAACTAGATCAGTTCAATTGATGATCACCAGATTCAAACCCTTGTTTGTGTGACCCAGTTAGGTTCAGTTCTGTATGGTAATGGGATATGTCATGATCTCTATCATAGACATCATCGAAACTCCTTTCGATGGATCAGAACTCTTCTGATTCGAACAGCTAGAATGATCGATCATCTAAATCATTCTAATTGCTCCCAAAATCCACCAGTGACACCTAGCAGTATATGGTGGCAACCCATCAGAGCTGAATGCGAACCTCTTGGTGCAGCTACCTGTGTGATTAAGTTCTTCTATCTTGAGCCCCGATCAGATTAGGGTTAAGGTGAACTCGTCAAACCCTAGTCTCTGTCATATGATGTAATCATTCGATTCGAGTCCAATGTGAAAATCTAAATAGAAACTCTTTCTATTATTTCACTCTACCATGGTCATGGATTTCTGGACTTGATTCTCATGATCATCATAGGGCTGCTCCTCTACCACCGAGGTAGATAGATTCCATCTTGATGCAATCCAGTTCCTACAATGAACATGCTATAGCCAACATACACCTCAGGGTTCCATATGGCTAGGAGACCGAGTAATGGTGTAGTCAAACTATAACACCCTCAAGGTGAACTGCCGATGCATCTCAGGTCAAAGAACCAGACACACTACTGCAGCATCGAGTCAGTCATTGACGAGAAGGTAGACTTCCTAATGACTACTCGAGGTGGTCACGCTCAGTGCCCTCGTTCTCTAACGAGTACCTGTACTCTTGCTCCGGTGTCTCCACACCGTAGACTCAAGACTCATCTACTAAAGAGAAGCGATCGTACACCAACCTTCCGGATCAATCACCATCCTCGTGATGATCCTATGGTCGGGAGCTGTTTATGAGTTAATAATGATTATTCATGTCTTAAATTTTCAACTCTTGAAAATATGAATTATCATTACCATTAACTCAAAGGATGTATCACAGACACTAAATACACATGTGTGATAGAAAATAACCCATTTTATTAATTATAGTCAAAATTACAATTTTGCCCCTAGAAGTGTATTACAAGTGTCAGCCAATTCTGGCTTCTAGGGCACATATATCTAACACTTCTAGAATGTAGAAATAATATCCTAATGACTCTTTAGGATATCCTATGAATTGAGCTCTAAAGGACCTAAACTCTAACTTGTCCGCTTGTTGTCTTTTGACATGAGCCGGACAACCCCAAATTCTGAGATGACTCAGACTTGGTTTCTTACCATGCCATATCTCATACGGTGTGGTAGGAACAGTTTTAGAAGGAATCCTATTCAGTAAGTATATTGCAGTTAATAAATAGTGTCCCCAAAGAAAATCAGGAAGGTCTGTGAAGCTCATCATGGATCGGACCATATCCAATAGAGTCCGATTTCTCCATTCTGAAACCCCGTTGAGTTGAGGTGTTCCTGGTGGAGTCCATTGAGAGACTATGCCATTTTCCTTGAGATAGTCTAGGAATTCTCGGCTAAGGTATTCACCTCCTCGATCTGATCGAAGAACCTTAATGGATTTTTCAGTTTGTTTTTCTACTTCATGTCTGAATTCTTTGAACTTTTCAAAAGCTTCAGACTTGTGTCTCATAAGATACACATACCCATACCTAGACAGATCATCGGTAAAGGTAATGAAGTAGACAAAATTGCCTCTAGTCCGGCACATCAAATGGGCCGCACACATCAGTATGTACTAGGGCAAGGAGATCTGTGGCCCTCTCCCCATGTCCTAACAAAAGGGAGTTTAGTCATTTTGCCTTGAAGACAAGATTCACAAGTTGGATATGACTCAAAGTCAATGGACTCAATAGCCCATTTTTCTCCAATTTGTTAATCCTATCTTCTGCTATATGACCTAATCTCAGGTGCCATAGATATCTATCGTTTGGACTATCCCTAGGTCGTTTTTGGCATTCACGTTTTGCTCGATAGTTAAAAATAGGTACATCAATATGTAGCTGATAAAGACCATTAATAAGGAAACCATTTGCAATTTTATTTCTTTCATAAAGAATGTTACAATGGTCCTTAAAGAAGGTAATCACATAGCCTTCTAGTGCTAAGCATGAAATAGAAATCAAATTCCTGCTAGCTGCAGGCACATAATAACAGTCTTTTAAAACTAAGTCTAAACCAGATGGTAATCGAAGAGGGTATGTTCCCACGGCTACTGCAGCAACTCTTGCTCCATTACCGATGCGTAGGATCATGTCTCCATCCCTCAGCCTCCTGCTATCCTCAAGACCCTGCATGGAAGTGCACAGATGAGCACTAGAACCAGAGTCAAGCACCCAACTGGATGCAGAAGAAATCGTAAGGTTAGACTCAATAACGAGCATACCTCCAGAAGGACCTTCCTTCTTGTTCTTCAGGGTGGCCAGGTAAGTAGGGCAGTTCCGCTTCCAATGGCCGTCGCTGTTGCAATGGAAACACTTTCCTTTGACATCGGCCTTCTTCTTCGGCTTCTTCTTTTTCTTCTTTCCTCCTTCCACCTTCTGCTTTTTCACAGACTTCTTTTTCTTTCCATAAGACTTTCTTTTGGAAGAAGTCCGTTCCATAGCAAGAACTGAGCCTTTAGAACCTTTCATAGAAAGCTCAGCGGTAACCAGCATATTCATTAATTCGGCCAAGGAATTTTGAAGTTTATGCATGTGGTAATTCATGATGAATTGCCCATATGCATCAGTCAAGGATTGCAGAATAATATCATTCTGCAGATCCAAGTCTAACTTCACACCGAGCTTCTCAAGCTCTTCCATGTCCTTGATCATCATCAGACAGTGATCTTGGACTGACTGCCCATCACGCATCTTAGCCTTAAAAAGTCATTTCGTGACTTGATACTTGGCTGCGCGACTCTGTTCACCAAACATCTCCTGTAGGTGAGCCAACATTTGGCGAGCAGTCCTGATATCTTCATGTTGGCGCTGGAGCTCATCAGACATCGAGCCCAACATGTAATATCTGGCCTTATTATCTTCGTCTATCCATTTTTTCAGAGACGCTCTCTGTTCAGTGGATGGATGAGGCTGGTAAGGTGGGAGGGTCCTGGTCCAATACATGGGTTAACTTCTCGAAACCCAAAATAATTTTGTAGTTCCTGAGCCAATCTTTATAATTGGGTTCGGTCAGTCTATGTGTGTCCAGGATACGTGCTAATGGGTTGGACGCAGACATTTTCCTGTAGAGAGTCAAAGATTCTAGTTAGATACTATAATTATGACTTGACCAATTTATTTAGGATTTTATTTTTAAATAAATTAGCTTCCACTATTTTCTTGGATCCCTACACTCCCTCTGTAGAGATGCAAAAATCTCCATGATTAATGATTTCTAGTGGGTGGTGCGGTCTCACCAACTGACTCATCACCTCACCTAACAGTTATTGGTGATGGGTTAGCCAATGAGTGAACAACTCTTGTTCAATGATTCTCTAATCATGGTGCACCCAAACTTGGTCTCTAATTCATGAATCTCACCGTATCCAGAAATATTGATCCACTCCTTAGTTAAGTCAGACCCACCATTTGCATAGACTGGATTCCTAATTGAGTCTCTCACCGTATCCAAAATATTGAGCCCAACTCATCCTCCAGCCCATAGCATCCAATGCCTAATAGACATGGTTGCATCTTTTCGGTGCAACTGAGCCACTGTATCCAGTCGAGAACAATCAACCCCGAAAGGGCCCGCACATCTACAATGGTGGAAGACCTCAGACTTAATCTTTTCTTAGGGAGAATTGATTCAGGTCTCATTAAACTAGACTTGTCATAGTCATAACAATTATGACTAACCTAGTGGCATGGGTTAGCTCGGATTATTGACCACCTCAGATCAGAACTGTGTCAACAGATATGGCCAGGTAAGTGAGACCGGTGGAAGGGAATATGCCATTAACTCGTACAAGAACGCATTCAGGTCGAGTAGCTTCCAATTAAAAACCAGTCGGTCGTATGTGCCAAACTTACCTTAGACACCAAATTGTTGAGTCCAGAACCAATTGGGTTAGCCTACAATCCAGACTCTAACCTCTGAGCCTAATTAGGTCTTGCTTGATCGTGACTCGATCTTGACCCAGACTTAATCCTATTAGGCTGGTCAATTTAAGCATTGTTGATCCCATCTAACCAACTCTTGATTCGGTTTGATCAACCGCTTAGACCTAATTGAGCTACCCAAGCCCGAACCCAGTATTATGAATATGTCTTAGATCTGAAAATTCTCAATTTTAGACCTAATTAATATTTCCATAATCTTAATTCTTTAATTAAGTAGGGTTCATAAACAAAATATGCACAATAAATCCTAGGGTTTCAGGATCTAGGATTTTGCAGAAAGTAAGTTTTGGATTTCTGATTAAGGACGAATGCACAGCACCCCTACACATCATAAGAACACCCCATCGAATGGAAGGAGAGGGCCTTTAAACCCTTCTTCATTCTTATGACCGGACGGCCAAGAGGAACGCCTTAATCAGGAACATGCAATACTACAAAACAGTTTTAGATCTATATCATATATCTCATATACAAATTAGATCTAATCATGGCATATTTTGCATACATCTCATGTATCGAATCATGCATATTTTTAGATCTAAATTATCTCATAATAATCTAAAAAATTAGATTTAAATTGATCTTAATCAAAATAAATTCTAATCTAGACAACTATTATGTAGAACTATTCTACAACTAGTCTAGACATGCATCAATCATATCTCATATGATATTTAAAATTAAATAATTTTTATTTTTTATTTTTTAGATGTTATTATAATAATTATAATATCAAAAAATAGTAAATAAATAGATCTAAAATATGATTTAATCAAATTAAATTATAAACATGCAAGACTATTCTATAGAACTATTCTATTTTAGAACTAGTCATGCATATTTTCTAATCTTAGATCCAAATCATTTAATTTTAATTTTTTCTAATTTTAGATCTGATCACATCTCATGTGACATCTAAAATCATTATTTTTTAATTAAAATAAATTTAAAATTAGATCTAAATAAATTTTTAGAACCTTGGCTCTGATACCAGTTGAAGGAAAATCCTGATTTCTTCGGATCCAGGTTCGTTCAGATCTGATCGGATCAAGAGATATATTTCAAAAATTTTCTCTTTGATCTAATCAGATCTGAGATATTTTAGATCTGAATTTTATTATTTTAATAATTAAAATAAATAAATTAAATTAAATCAAATTTAATTTACCTTGATTTGGGTAATCCTATTACCCGTTGATGATCCTATTGATTGCAGCGGAAGGTTCTGGATCTAGCCACGCAAGTGCCTGGCCTCTACCGGTATCCACTCAGGGCTAGATCTGGAGATCCTCTTCTTCTCTATCATTTCTCCAAAAATTAGATCTGGATCTGATTTGGAGGATCTTCAAAACTCCTTTCGAAGATCAGCAGTCGTCCTTTGCAGCAGTGCAGCCTTCTAGCTTTCTGTCAGCCTTTCTCTTGCTCTGAATCGCACCAACTGAAGGCCCAAACTTCCTTTTGGACATGGAGAGGAGAGAGAGGATTAGAAGGTGGCATGGAGGAGGGAGAGAGGCAGCCTTGGGGCATGGCTAGGAGAGAATTCTATTAAAAAGTTGGGCGCAGTAGGTCTTATTTATAGACCCTGCTGATCCAACTCCTCTTCTTCCCAACCAATCACAACCCTTTGTGAAATCAGATCTAAATCTGATTGGTGGATGATATCACCTGATCCAATCAGATGAGAGACCCATAGATTCCTCCTAAGGTGGCACCTAAGACTAGTCAAAGTCTATAGGTAAGGGTCACTCTAATTTGAATCCAAAAGGAACCTGGAGTCCATCCAATGGGACTCCTAGGCATCCCTCCAACTTGGGCACACGCCATCCTAGGCGTGCGCCCCTTCTTTGCCAGGTTTTCAGGAAGGGACAAGCCCCCACCAGCTCTCCAATAGGTGCATGACACATGGGTCAAATGTCCAAGGGTCAAAGGTCAACGTTTTGACCAAAGTCAAAGGATAAGAAATGGTAGGTGACCAAAAATGGTAGGTGTTGTCTTAAATTTATCTCAAAATTAAGACAATCCTTTTCTTGACCTAGGACAAGCTTCAGTCAGACCAGGTAAAGGCCTCTGATTGAGCAACAAACTCCTTTGGCTCAGTCAGAGACAACTTATTTAATGATAGTAAAAGAAGAATGTTAGGTTCAATCGAGTGCTAGCACGATTTTCTTGAACCTAATTGAATCTCATTCAGAATCAATTGAACTGGATTAGTTCAATTGATGATCATCCAGATTCAAATCCTTATTTGTGTGATCCCAGTTAGGTTCAGTTCTGTATGGTAATGGGATATGTCATGATCTCTATCATCGACATCATCGAAACTCCTTTCGATGGATCAGAACTCTTCTGATTCAGACAGCTAGAATGATCGATCATCTAAATCATTCTAATTGCTCCCAAAATCCACCAATGACACCTAGCAGTATATGGTGGCAACCCATTAAAACTGAAGATGAACCTCTCAAGAGAAAAAATTTTAAAATATATCTCTTGATCTGATCAGATCTGAACGAACCTAGTCCAAAAAATCAAGATTTCCCTTCAGATACCACCTCATCCATAATTACCTTGAGAAGGGATACATTAAGGTCAAGAGAGTCAATGCTGTAGACAATGCAGCTGACCCATTAATAAAGCCATTGAGCCAGCAAAAGATCGAAGCCCACCTTGAGAAGATGGAACTTAGATTTGCAGTCAATTGGCTTTGAATCAAGTGGAAGTTTTTTAGATGTGTACCCTAGAAGCCAGATTGGCTAAATACTTGTAATACACTTCTAAGGGCAATTTTATAATTTTGACTATAAATTAATAAAAGAGTTATTTTCTATTACAGTATATATTTAAAGTGTCTGTGATACATCCTTTGAGTTAATGATAATGGCAGTTCATATTTTCAAGAGTTGAAAATTTAAGACATGAATTCTCATAATTAATGCATCAATTGCTCCTGACAATAGGATCATCACGAGGATGATGATCGTGTTGAAAATTGTCCTAAAGCCAATCATCTAGGTTGTAGAAGGTTGAGCTAAATATAATTATACTTAAATTATTAATAAATAAAATTATTATTTTGATCTTTTCATCACTTTGTGTATCTTTCTGTAATGAACTCTTCTATGATGAAGTTCTTAGGGCTATTTAGACTCAATAAAGGAGGATTTGTTATTTAGTCATCAAAACGTGTTCGCGACCAAATGATTCATTATTATCCAGGATGACAACATATCGAGTGTAGGTCATTGTGTGCCATAAGTATTGGTTGTCCTCTTAACCAAGAAGTATGGAGATATTGTTATGGCATGTAGGTGAAGTGTAGGGGTACACTTCACTGAACGTGATCTAACTATGGAGCTCTCTACTATCAAGAGTTGCTTATGAAAGATATGGATATAAGTGTCCCTTAGATCTAAGATCACCACGGTGACCTGCAAGCAACTCACTGCACTTAGGTACCGAACTACCTGAATTTCTAATTCGGTGATGAAAGGCTATTGGGTGCAGTCAAGTACTTGTGAAGTCAGTGTGTATGTCAAAATGGGATTGACCGCTCTAAGTGTTGGAGTAAGTACGTCACTGTATTTTAATTTAGCAAATTCTCAATCGGGGTGATCCATGTGATGGACATTGAGTTTTGAAATATAATGTAGATAAATTTTAGGGTTGACAGTAAACCCTAGATCATCCTTTGAGCATTGAGGTCAAGGGAATGAATTATATGGTAATCATATGCCATAAGTTCATCAATGTTGCATTGCAATTATTTGACCTATCCGAACATCGGGTACCATTGCTAGATGGTCACATCGATTAGTATAGAAAATTAGTTTCTATGCTACTGACTTAGGATTCGAATCTATGGGGTCACACACAATAGGAGTTTCTACCTGATCTGATGATTGATATTGAGTCTCGATGATTTCGAACTCTATGGTCAAGAGTTCCACTAAACTGAAACTCTATGACCAAGAGTCCCACTGGACTGAGACTCTGAGTCCTTCATGTCTGAGACTCTTTGATCAAGAGTCCTGATGACCTGAGACTCTATGGTCAAGAGTTCCACTGGACTGGGACACTATGACCAAGAGTCCTAATGGACTTAGACTCTGAGTCCTACTCATTTGGGACTCTTTGATCAAGATTTCTATTAGTCTGGGACTCTATGATCATGAGTTCAATTCGTTTGGGACACTGGGTTCATGAGTCCCACTGATTTGGAACTCTTCAAGAGTTTTATGTTGATGAAACTCTATTGCCCAGACACCCATCCGATTGGGACTCTATGTTTATTAAAGGATTAATTAGCAATTTGATTGCTAATTAGCTTAATTTGATTAAGTGATGAGGATTCGATTAAGTTTGATTGAATTTGATTCGATTGAATTTGATCCGATCTAGTCATGACATGACCTGATCGCTATGAAAAATTTGATCATGATTTAATCAGGGGCTAGACCTAATTAATTTTTAATTTGATTAGAAATTTATTAATTTGGGTTAAGCCTAATTTGGTTGGTTTAACCTAATCTAATTAGATCCAAATTAATTGGTTTGGTTGAAACCAATTAGGACCAAGTCAAATGAGATTTGAATTTAAATTCTTCCTAGCGTCCACCATATTTGACTTTTCCATCTTGACCCACACCCTCCTCTAATTTTTGCATGAGATTTCTCATGCAGAAATGATGTGTGCCCTTCCTCTCTTCTACCTTCGACCTGGTCCAAGGGTTGGACCAGTTCAAACTAAGTTGAATTGTGAATTCAACTTAGTTGGTTTGAAATTTGAAAAACCTAATCTCTTCCTTATCTATTCTCCATGCCTACCTATCTTTTGTCGCATATTTTTTTAGGCAATTTCAGATTGAGGGAGAGTAGAAGGAGAGTCTTTCTACTCATCGTCTCTGGGATAGGCATTGGAAAAGGATAAGACCCCATTTGAATTCAAATACTAGAAGTTGGTTGAAACTAGTTCAACCAATCTTAACCTATCCACTTTACATAGAATTTCCACTTATTTTTCATCCAATAAATTATGAGAATTTTTGTGCATGAAGTCTAGGTGGTTACCATTCCATGGTAAAAATTTAAAAGTGACTGGGGATTGGTTTTGGGAGAAAAAAATTCTAGAGTGATGGTGAGCAGAATCCTATAGCACTTTATTTTTCCTTCATGCCTTTATTCTCTTCTAATTTATGTATCTAAGGACACTCAACTTTTAGATATAATCTAAATAGAGTTTATAAATTTAAAAGTCATCTTTCTATTAAAACATGTTTCATAGAAAAACTCCATATAGAGAGGGCATGAGAGGGTTTTCAATGCATTAGGATTTTTGGGTCGAATGAAATCCTAGGGTTGGGACCCTGGGTTCGGATGGAAAGATCGAGTGCTGTGAGCATCGGATCGCCACCAAATTTGAAACACTACTTCATCATCCTCCAAAGCACATGTTTTGATTTTTTAGAGTATCTAGAAGATTCAAAATAGGATGATTAATTAGATCGATTGCGATCAGTCATTGAAGGCCTCGGTGAGGAGCTAGCACTCCAATGGGGCTAATCGGGACCAAGAGCTCCATGTGGACCAACCATAGAGGTTTGACACATGTGTGGCTATGGTGCAATACTAAAGTATTATCCAGTGGATTCAAATTATGATGATCATCTACCCATGAAAAGATATCAAGTTCTGAACTCATATCAGTCAGCAAATTCGATTTGCTGATCAATCACATTTAAATTTTAAATTACATATTAGCATGTCTAGATCTTGAGTAGGGCTTATTTGATATGATCAATGAATGCAGTAGATTAATATTTGATTAATTTTAGTTTCTATTGCTTTAATTTTAAAAAATATTTTGAAAATGCATGCTAAAAATTCTGCTCGATTTCATATCCACAGACGAGTCTAAGGCGTATGAGTGGAATATCATATGCTTCGATAGTGGATTCTATTATGTACACCATGATATATATAAGACCAGACGTGGCATACTCACTAGGGGTAGTGAGCAGATACCAGTCTAACCTAGGTGACAATCACTGGAAGGTTGTGAAGATAATCCTGAAGTATTTGAGAAATATCAAGGACCAGTGGCTCATCTATGGAGATACCGACTTGAAATTTATAGGATATACTAATTTCAATTTTCAGTCAGATCATGATGATAGTAAAAATATGTCAGATTTTGTGTTTATTCTAAATGGTGGAGCGGTCTGCTAGAAGAGTTCTAAGCAGCACACTATAGCTGATTCTATGTGCGAGGCAGAATATGTCGCGACATATGATGCTGTGAAGGAAGCTGTGTGGCTGCGGAAGTTCATCGATGAGCTAGGAGTGGCATCCTTCTTAGATGGTCCAGCTCTACTATACTGTGACAGCACTAGAGCCATAGTTCAAGCGAAGGAGCCAACGACACATCAGTGCACCAAACATATTCTGCGTCGCTACCACCTTGTATGAGAAATCATGGAACGAGGTAACGTCGAGCTTCAGAAGATCGATGGAAAGAAGAACATGGCCGACCCCTTTAATAAAGCTCTAGGAATCAAAGAGTTTGTTAATCACAAATGAAAGATGGATATTCGATACTGTTCTGAGTGGCTTTAGTCTAAGTGGGAGTTGTTAGAAATTGTATCCTAAAGTCAATCATCTAGGTTATACAGGATTGAGCTAAATATAATTATACTTAAATTATTAATAAATAAAATTATTATTTTAGCCTTTTCATCATTTTGTGCATCTTTTTATAATAAACTTTTCTATGATGAAGTCCTTAGGGCTATTTAGACTCGACATAGGAGGATTTGTCATTTAGTCCTCAAAACGTGTTCGCGATCAAATGATTCATTATTACCCAGGATGACAACGTATCGAGTGTAGGTCATTGTGTGCCATAAGTATTGGTTGTCCTCTTAACTAAGAAGTATGGAGATACTGTTATGGCATGTAGGTGAAGTGTAGGGATATATTTCACTGAACGTGATCAAACTGCGGAGCTTTATACTATCAAGAGTTGCTCGCGAAGGATATGGGTATAAGTATCCCTTAGACCTAAGATCACCATGGTGACCTGCAAGCAACTCACTATACTTAGGTACTGGACTACCTAAATTTTTAATTTAGTGATGGAAGGCTACTGGGTGCAGTCAAGTACTTATGAAGTCAGTGTGTGTGTCAAGATGGGATTGACCCCTCCAAGTGTTGGAGCAAGTGCATCACTATATTTCAATTTAGCAAATCCTCGATCGAGATGGTCCATGTGATGGACACTGAGTTTTGAAATACAATATGGATGAATTTTAGGATTGACAGTAAATCCTAGATCATCCTTTGAGCATCAAAGTCAAGGGGATGAATTATACAATAACCATATGCCATAGATTCGTCGATGTTACATTATAATTATTTGACCTATCAGAATGTTGGGTACCATTGCTAGATGGTCACATTGATTGATATAGAAAATTAGTTTCTGTGCTACCGACGTAGGATTCGAACCTATGGAGTCACACATAATAGGAGTTTCTACCTGATCTGATGGCTAATATTGAGTCTCGATGATCTAAGACTTTATGGTCAAGAGTCCCACTGGACTGGGACTTTATGACCAAGAGTCCCACTAGACTGAAACTTTGAGTCCTTCATGTCCGGGACTCTCTGATCGAGAGTCCTGATGACTTGGAACTCTATGGTCAAGAGTCTCACTAGACTGGGACACTATGACCAATAGTCCTAGTTAACTGGAACTCTGAGTCCTACTCATTTAAGAATCTTTGATGAAGACTTTCACTGGTCTGGGACTCTATGATCGTGAGTTTGATTTATTTGGGACACTGGGTTCAAGAGTCCCACTGGTTTGGGACTCTTCAGGAGTTTCATATTGATGAAAGTCTATTGCCAAAATACCCACCTAATTAGGACTCTATGTTTATTAGAGAATTGATTAGCAATTTGATTGCTAATTAGCTTAATTTGATTGGATGATAAGGATTTGATTAAGTTTGATTGAATTTGATTTGATTGGGTTTGATCCAATCTGGTCATGAGATGACCTAATCACTATGGAAGATTTGACCCTGATTTGATCAGGGACTGGATCTAATTAATTTCTAATTTGATTAAAAATTTATTGATTTGGATTGAGCTTAATTTAGTTGGTTTAGCCTAATCTAATTAGATCCAAATTAATTGGTTTGGTTGAAATCAATTAGGACCAAGTCAAATAAGATTTGAATTTAAATTCTCCCTAGTGCCCACCATATTTGACTTTTCCACCTTGACCCACACCCTCTAATTTTTGCTTGAGATTTCTCATGCAGAAATGAATGTGCACCCTTCCTCTCTTCTACCTTTGATCTGGTCCAAGGGTTGGACTGGTTCAAACTAAGTTGAATTTTGAATTCAACTTGGTTGGTTTGAAATTTGAAAAATCTAATCTCTTCCTTATCTATTCTCCATGCCTACCTATCTTTTGTTGCACATTTTTTTGGGTGATTTTAGATTGAGGGCGAGTAGAAGGAGAGTCTTTCTACTTGTCATCCTCTGGGATAGGCGTTGAAAAAGGATAAGACCCCATTTGAATTCAAATACTAGAAGTTGGTTGAAACTAGTTCAACCAATCTTAACCTATCCACTCCACATAGCATTTCTACTAATTTTTCATGCAATAAATTATGAGAATTTTTGTGCATGAAGTATGAGGGGTTACCTTTCTGTGGTAAAAATTTGAAAGTGATTAGGCATTGGTTATGGATAAAATAAATCCTAGAGTAAAGGTGAGCAGAATCCTACAACACTTTATTTTTTCTTCATGCTTCTATTCTCTTCTAATTTTTGTATCTAAGGACACCCAATTTTTAGATATAATCTAAATAGGGTTTATAGATTTAAAATTCATCTTTCTATAAAAACTTTTTTCATAGAAAAACTCCACACACAAAGGGCATGAGAGGATTTTCAGTGCATCAGGAGTTTTAGGCCGAGTGAAACCCTAAGGTTGGGACTCTGGGTTTGGATGGAGAGATCGAGTGCTGTGAGCATCGGATTGCCACCAAATTTGAAACACCACTTCATCATCCTCTAAAGCACATGTTTTGATTTTTTAGAGTATTTAAAAGATCAAAAAGAAGGTGATCAATTGGATTGATCACGATCAGCCATTAAAGGCTCCGACGAGGAGCTAGTACTTCAGTGGGGCTGATTGAGATCAGGAGCTCTGTGTGGACCAACCAAAGAGATCGAACACATGTGCAGCTATGGTGTGACACCAAAGCATTATCTGATGGATTCAGATTGTGGTGATCAACTATCCATGAAAAGATATCAAGTTCTGAACTCGTATCGATCAACAGATTTGATTTCCTGATCAATTATATTTAAATTTTAAATTACATATTAGCATGTCTAGATCCTGAGTAGGATTTATTTGATATGATCAATGCATGCAGTAGATTAATATTTGATTAATTTTAGTTTTTTCTACTTTAATTTCAAAAAATATTTTGAAAATGCATGCTAAAAATCTTGCTCGATTTCCTCCAGATCGATGGTGTACGATTGCTTTCATAGGATAGATGTGTCTTCAATTTACTATATGGAGACACCAAAGTGAGAGTATAAGTACTCATTAGAGAATGAGGGTACTGAGCGTGACCATCTCGAGCAGTCATAAAAAAGTTTACCTTCTCGTCAATCACTGGCTCAATGTTGTAGTGGTGTATCTAGTTCTTTACTTGAGATGCATCGATAGTTCACCTTGAGGGTGTCATAGTTTGACTATACCATTACTCAATCCCCTAGCCATTTGGAATCTTGAGGTGTATGTTGGCTATAGCATGTTCATTGTAGGAATTGGATTGCACCAATAAGGGATCTATCTATCTTGGTAGATGAGGAGTAGCCCTATGATAATCATGAGATTGAATCCTTAAGCCCATGGCTATGGTAGAGTGAAGATGAAAGAAAGAGTTTTTATTAGGATTTCACATTAAACTCAAATCGAATGATTAATTCATATGACGGATGTTGGGTTTGATGAGTTCACCTTAACCCTAATCCTATCGGGGCTCAAGATAGAAGAACCCAATCACACAGATAACCGCACTGAGAGATTCACTTTCAGTCCTGATGGATTGCCACCATATACTACTAGGTGTCATTGATAGATTTTGAGAGCAATTAAAATAATTTTGATGATGATCATTCTAATTGTATAAATCAGAAAAGTTTTGGTCCATCGAAAGGTGTTTTGATGATGTCGATGATAGAGATCACGACATAACTCATTACCATATAGAACTAAACCTACTTGGTTCACACAAATAAGAATTTAGATCTAGATATCATCAATTGAGCTAATCCAGTTTGATTGATTTGGATAAGATCCAACCAGGTTCAAGATAATCATGCTAGCACACGATTGAGCCTGACTTTTTTCTTCTATAATCTTTCTTATTCATCGTAACTGAGTTAAATTTGATTTGACTCATTTCTATATCTTGAATAGGTTTAATTTCATCTGATTGAAATCTACCTAGGTTAAATTAATTATAGAAATTAAATCCATTCATGGTGAAACTAGACTAGGGTCAAAAGTTGACCTAATTGAGAGAACTGAGGATCACCTGATCAAAGGCTTCTAGAAAATTTTTTGAAAATAATTTTGCTCTAATTTTTGGATATGTGATTGGGCTCGAGTCATACATTGGGTGAGCCTAATTTCATGATTTTTAGCGGTGCCTAGATTGGGTTTCTAATAGAGTTTGATTTGGATCAAACTCTTAAAGGGAGGAGTCCCATGCGCCATGGACTCCACCTTATCCTTTCTTCATGCCAACTTAGGAGGAGTTTTAGGTGACCAAACTTGATAAAGATCAGGTTGGCAACGTGAGTTACTAGATTGGAGTCCTAAGTGATCAAGCAAATAAATTGCTTGATCACTTAGGAGTCTAGATGGTGCAAGGTATTTGATATAAAATCCTTCTCACGCCAAGGCACTTCAATGCAAGTTTTATTTTTCACCCAAAAGGCTATCGTCCCTTCCATCTTCCACACCCCCTCTGATCCTCTCTCTCCCCTTCTTCTACATGCCAAAAGTTGGGCATAAATCAGAGAAGAAGATCAAATCAAATTTATGAAGAGTTCAGCATATATGCGACGGTATTCATGAGAAGGACAAGCTACCTTTAGAAGTTGTTTTGAAGGTTCTTCATATCAGATTCAGATCTGATCTTTGCAAAAAAGAGTCGCGAGGATAAGACATCTAGATCCTACCCGAGTGGATACCAGTAGTGGCTAGACGTGTGCGTGGCTCCTTCAAGAATCTCAGAAAAGATCAGGATAATCACAGGATAATCAGATTATCCAAATAAGATAAGAAATTAAATATAATTTAATTTTATTTTAATTTTTAATATTAGATCATCATGATTAGATCTAAGAACTCTTAGATCTGATTGGATTATTTAAAAATTTTTAGAAAAATCCACCCCAGATCTAATCAGATTTGTACGATCCTATGGTGGAAAATGAGATTTTCCTTCAAGACATATATATATAGACTCGGTGAGTGCTTTCATATATTAGATTAATCTAGGAGAGTTTTTCAGCTGGGGTCTGGCTTTATTAGGATTCATGTGGTGTAACAAAAATCCTAGGGTATATAAACCCAAGTATTGTATCTTTATAATAAAGTAGAATATAATTGAGCTTTTCTTCCTAAAACTCTCTACTCTTCTCTCTCTGGTTCCAACTTTAAGCTCTAGGTGCCAGCTACCCATTTTATTCTTCTTCTCTCCAATAATTAATATCAGAGAAGTACTAGGGTCCAACAAGTGGTGTCAAAGCCTGGTTGAGCATGGAGAAGGAAGAAGATTAGATTTCAGCAGAGATCAGCAACAAGGTTCAAACCTAAAGACTTTCTCTAGGCTTTGTGAGGAAGAAAGAGATCATAGGGTAGCTGTCCAGCATCCCTAGTCAAGGTATTTTTTAGATCCATCTATTTGCTATTTTTGATTCATACGATCATAGAGAACAACAGGTTGAAGGTAGGATTTGAGAAGTTTGATGGAAAGAAAAGTTTCATGATGTGAAAGATTAGGATGGAGGATCTATTGGTTCAGATGAGACTAGATTCGACCTTAGAAGATAGATCAGAGGAGATGACAGATAAGGAGTGGGTGTCCTTAGAGAAAAGGACATATGCCATGATTAAGACTTGTCTGACAGATGAGGTGCTATATGGAATGTTGGAAGAGAAGACATGCAAGGGTTTGTGATCGAGGTTACATCAGTTGTACATGGAGAAAAACATGTGCAACAAGTTGATGTTGAAAAAATAACTATACAGCCTTCGGATGCAAGAGGATGAGGATGTTGTGGGGCATATTCAGTGGTTCGATTGGATAAGCATGGATTTGCTCAACATTCGGGTGGATCTCAAAGAGAAGGACAAAAGTTTATTGCTACTATATTCGCTATCCAAGTGCTTCGATCTGTTGGTAACGATGTTGCTGTATGGTAAGGAGATGCTAGTATACAAGAAGATTATATCAGTGCTAAGGTCCAATGAGTAGCGAGAATGGATGACAAAGAGAGAAGTCTTCTAGGAGGGTCTCGTGGTTTCGTAGAGGCCCAAGCAAGGAAAGAAGAAGAATTTGCAAAGGGGCAGTAAGGGATCCAAGAGATGCTTCAAGTGTGGTGAGGTAGGGCACTTTAAGCGAGATCGTCTACTTTAAAAAAGTACAAGGGAGGAGAAAACTTGGGTTCCATCAATTCAATCACTACAAGTGAAGAGTCGGATGAGCTCTTGGTGGTCTCGGAGGAGCCTGTAGAATGCAGTGTATCTGAGATGAGTTTGAATAGATCTACGAAGTATGGAGGGTCCGAAAGGGCAGCGACGGTGTTCGAGGTACAGTGGCAGGCTCAGTAATGCAGCATTGGGTGGTTGTCCTTAGGGGACTCGGCTACAAAGTCAGCTTCTGTAGCATCGAAAGACTTTGGTTTCAAGTGGAGCACCAGGTAGAGGTGGCTTCATAGATAGAGAGAGATGTGACACGAGTTCAAAGCGGAGGAGTGCAGGAGGACTAATATCCTAGCACCAATGTCGGAGATGCACAGTCTCAGGTGGAGCAGCACGTGCAGGAGGACAGGAGAAGTTCTGAGCAGACCGTATCAGCGTATGCAGGGTGCCGACATAGGATTGCTACAAATTCTTCAAAAAAGTCCAAAACAGTTGATACAGCTGCCAAGCAGAAGGATTCTTACAACTCCAAGGGTGGTGCATAGAAGCAAGCCAAGGTCTTCAGCTGTGAAGGCAGTCATCCCTAAAGGCCTCAAAGAAAGCTCAATAGCTAAAAAAGAATGGCAGTGGCAAGGTGTGCATAAGTAGCTATCAAGGCATGCATCGACAATGGGTTCGTGTAGGAAAACTTTGCCAAGTATGCCAAGGCTTGGGCACATCAAGGTAGAGATTGTAGGATCTAGTGTGGTGCTTTCAAGCCTTGGAAGGCCACAAGACGAGCCAGGATGTTGGCTCCTAGAGTTTAGGATGGGTATGAGTCTTAGGACTAGGATAATAGTTATCCTAGGTGAAGGCAGCATGTAGCCCTGCACGGACTCGAGGTTTAGGTGTGAGAATCTTAAGGGGCTTAGTAGGTGCTCCAAAAATCTGGGACACAAGGTGGAGTAAAGGACCAAAGCCAAAAAAAGAATCAATTAAGACAAGAGCTCACACATAGGCGAGCTAGCTCGAATACGCAGTCAAGCTGGCTCAGGCTGAGATCGAGTCGGCTCAGGGCATAGTCGAGCTGGCTGTCTCAGGCGAACAAAAGATAGGGTTTGGATGAGATGCAGCTAAGTCGACTCAGTTCCTGAGAGAGCCAGCTTGATAGTGGCAAATAGAACTGGACGAAATTTTTTGTTTGGATCTAGGATAGGCTTTTATCCTAGGGTCTTAAGGTCTAGACCAATAAGGTCTTAAGGGGGCTAACTCATGTATGGATTGAGTTCAGATCTAGGAGATGAGAGCATGTGAGACATATATACATGGGCTCGGTGAGTGCTTTCATATATTGGGTTAGCTTAGGAGAATTTTTCAACTGGGGTCTGGGTTTATTAGGATTCATGTAGTGTAATAGAAACCCCAGGATATATAAACCCAAGTATTGTATCTTTATAATAGAGTGGAATACAATTGAGCTTTTCTCTCTAAAACTCTCTACTCTTCTCTCTCTGGTTCCAACTTTAAGTCTTAGGTGCTGGCCATCTACTTTGTTCTTCTTCTCTCCAATAATTGGTATCAGAGAGGCACCAGGATCCAACAGTAATATCCTAATAACTCTTTAGGATATCCAATAAACCGAGCTTTAAGGGACCTAAACTCTAACTTATTCATTGCCAGACAATATAAATTCTGAGATAACTTAGACTTAGCTTCTCACCATGCCATATCTTATATGCAGTGGAAGGAATAATTTTAGATGGAACCCTATTTAGTAATTAGATAGCTGACATTAAACTATATCCTTAAAGAAACTCAGAAAGGTCCGTAAAGCTCATCATGGATTAGAACATATCTAATAGGATCCGATTTCTCCATTTTGAAATCTCATTGAGTTGAGGCATTCCAGATGAAGTCCATAGTGAAACTATACTATTATTCTTGAGATAGTCTAAAAATTTTCAACTAAGATATTCACCTCCTCGATCTGATCGAAGAACCTTAATAGGCTTTTTTATTTTATTTTCTACTTCATGTCTAAATTTTTTGAATTTTTCAAAGCTTTAGACTTATGTCGCATCAGGTACACATACCCGTATCAACATAGATCATCGGTAAAGATAATGAAGTAGATATAATTGCCTTTGGCTAGCACACCGAATGGGCCACAGACATCTATATATACCAGGGCAGGTAGGTCTATGGATTTTTTCCATGTCCTACAAAAGGGAGCTTGATCATTTTGCCTAGAAGGCATGATTCATAAATCAGATATGACTTGAAAGTCAATGGATCCATTAGTCCAGATTTCTCCAATTTGTTAATCCTATCTTTGGCTATATGACTTAGCCTAAGGTGCCATAGATATCTTTCATTAATACTATCTCTAGACTATTTTGGTCCTCCTTCCTTGTTCTTTAGGCTAGCCTGGTATATAGGGCAATTCTGCTTTTAATGACTATCAGAGTTGCAGTGAAAACACTTTCCCTTCTCTGCGGTCTTCTTCTTCAGCTCATCTTTTTTTTCTTCTTCTATTTTCTTCTTCTTCGTAGACTTCTTCTTCTTTTCAAAAGACTTTCTTTTGAAAAAAGTCTGCTCCATAGCTAGAACTGAGTCATTTGAACTCATCAAAATTTGCTCAATAGTAACCAACATATCATTAACTCATCCAAGGTGCATTGAAGCTTATTAATATGGAAGTTCATGATGAACTACCCATATGATTCACTCAAGGACTGCAGGATCATATTAATCTACAAATCCTTGTCCATCAAGACACCAAGCTTCTCAAGCTCTTTTAGGTCCTTGATCATCATTAGGCAATGATCTTTGATCGACTGCCCAATATGCATCTGCACCTTAAAGAGTCTCCTGGAGACTTGATAACGTGCTGCATGACTCTGATCACCAAACAACTCTTGCAGGTGAGCCAATATTTTATGAGCAATCCTAATGTCTTCATATTGGTGTTGCAACTTATCTAACATTAAGCCCAATATGTAATACGGAGCTTTGTTATCATCATCCGACTACTTTTCATGAGATGCTCTTTGATCCATGGTTGAACGTGCTGGTAAAGTGGGGTTGGTCCTAGTCTAATACATAGATCAGCCTTTTCGAATCCAAAATAATTTTGAAGTTTCTTAGCCAATCCTTATAATTTAGGTCTGGTCAACTTGTGGGTATCTAGGATTCAGGCTATGAGATTTGACATAGATAATTTTCTGTAGAGAGTCAAAGTTTCTAGTTAGACTTATAATTTGACTTGACTAATTTATTTAGAGATTTTATTTTTAAACAAATTAGGCTTTCAATATTTTTTCGGATCCCTACACTCCCTGGGAAGAGATGCAAAAATCTCTATGATCATTGATTTCTAGTGGATGGTGCGATCCCACCGACTGGCTCACCATCTCACCTAACAATTATTGGTGATGGATCAATCGATGCGTGGACAACTCTTGTCCAATATTTCTCTAAACATGGTGCACTCAAACCTAATCTCTAATTCATGAAGCTCACCATGTTCGGAATATTGCCTCACTCCTTAGTTAAGTCAAACCCACTATTTATACGAATTGGATTTCTAATTGGATCCCTCACTGTATCCAGAATATTGAGCCCAACCCATCCCCCAACCCGTAGCATCCAATGCCTAATAGATATAGTTGCATCTTTCTGGTGCAACTGAACCACTATATCCAATCGAGAATAATTAACCTCGGAAAGGGCCCACACATATATAATGGTAGAAGACCTAGGACTTAATATTTTCTTAGGAAGATTTGATTTGGTCTCTTAGACTCAACTAGTCATAACATTTATAACTAACCTAGCAGCATGGGTTAGCTCGAATCATTAGCCACCTCAAACCAGAACTAAGTCGATCCAATTGACCAGGTAAGTGAGATCAGTGAAAGAAATATGCCATTAACTCACCATGAATGCATTCAGATCGAATAACTTCTAATTAAAGACCACTGATCGTATCTACCAAACTTACCTTAGATACCAACTTGTCTAATTAGAACTGATTGGATTAGCCTACAATCCAAACTCGAACCGTGGAGCCAAATTAGATCTTAACTTGATTGATCACATGTGACTGTGAGTCGATCTTGATCCAGACTTAATTCTATTAGGTTGGTCAAATCTAAGCACTCTTGATCCCACCTAACCAACTCTTCATTTGATTTTATCAACTGCTAGACCTAATTGAGCTACCCATACCCGAACCCATGTTTTATGAAGATGTCTTAGATCTAAAAATTCATAATTTTTAGACCTAATTAATTTTATAAACTTAATTCTTAATTAAATCTAAAGGTTTAAAAAATAAAATATTTATCAAAAATCCTAGGATTTCAAGATCTCGGATTTTATGGAAAAGTAAATTTTTTATTTCTGATTAAGGGCAAATGCACAGCATCCCTACATGCCATAAGAGCACACCATTGAATGAGAAGAGAGGGCCTTTAAACCCTTCTTACTCTTATGATCAGACAGCCAAGGAGAATGTCTTAATCACAAATATTAACTATACTACAAAACTATTAGATCTAAAGCATATAACTGTTACTTGATTTAATATCTAATCTATATATGTTTTGCATACATTTTATGTATCAAATTTAATATTTAAATTTATATTTTAGATCTGATTACATCTGATGTAATATCTAAAAATAAAATTTTAAATGATCTCATCATGAAAAATTTTAATCTAGACTACTCATGTCATAGATCTATGGAACTAGTCTAGACATGCATTGCATATCCATATAAAATTTTTAAATATATCTCATGCTTTCAAATCTAATTATATCATAAATAATATCTAAAATTTAACTAATTAAAATATATAATCTATAAAAAATTAAATGAATATTTTATAAAATTTTTGATCTAGACTATACATTAAACTACAGATATAGTCTAGATGTGCGCTGCCTATATCATATATATCAAAATTTTAAATTAGATCTTATGTTTTAGATCTTATTACATCTAATGTAATATTTGAAACTTAAATAATTAAATCATAAAAATTAAATTAGATCTAATCTAAAACATATTTGAATGACTATCATGATATTGAACTATAGATCTAGACTAGAACATATATCAAATATATAATTTTTAAATATACATTTTTTTTTTGATTTTAGGTCTGATTACATCTCATGTTATATCTAAAAATCAAAAATCAGATCATAAAAAAAATTTTAGATTAAATCTAATAATAGATCTGGAACAGACAACCTGGCTTTAATACTAGTTGAAGAAAAATGGATTTTTCTATCGCAAGATGCATCTGATCGGATCAAATTTGTAGTGAAATAATTTTAAATTTTTTTATGATTTGATTAGATCTAAGAGTTCTTGGATCTTATTAGATTGATCTAAAATTTATAAATAAAAATAAAAATAAAATAGTGATATCTAATATCACCTGATCGAGTAAACTATTTATCCATTGTGATGATCTGACGACTGATCCGAGGTTCTGATTAAGTCGTACACATGCCCAGCCTCTACCGGTATCTACTTAGATTAGATCTAGAAGTCTCCTTCTTTTGAATTTGATCTCCAAAAATTAGATCTGGTGTCTTCCCGTAAAGTCTTCAAATCGAACTTTGAATGCTGCACGTCCGTCTCACAAACACCATCATCTCTTGCTGATCTTCGTTCTAATGGAACTTGATCCTTACTCGCAGGTTTTGCCCAACTCTTGGGCATGGAGAAGAGGGAGAGGAGCAGATGAGGGAGACATGAAAATAAAGATTTTGGCAATGCTTCATTGTAAAATAATTTTCATGCACAAATAGTTTGCACAGTGTCTTATTTATAGACCTAGTCAAGATTCCCTTTGCATATAACTTTGAACAGGTCAAAGTTTAACATGCAGAAGGACTCTTCATTGATTTCCACATCCCACACCATATTTAATCTAAATTTTGTCACACAAAACTCAAAAATATGGTATCGAATAATTTTGGATAAGAGGCTTTGGTGCAAGAAACTCTTATATCTAAGAGTTTGAATCATACTCAAAAGTTTGACCCATTCAAACTTGATTTGAATGAGATGCCTCCATACATATCCATAAGGATCCACACCATAAGATGTGTGGCCCGCTTTTCCTCATATAAATACCAAGGGGGCACGTGCCCCAAGAGAATTACCACGGGGCGCGCACCAGTCCTTTAATTCCTGCATGACCAGGTCAACATTTGACCATTGTCCTATTTCTATCTTATGGAATTTAGGATAAAACCTTTTCAAGTTCTATCTAATGGATTTATGTCAAGTCCTAATTAAGTTAGAATGTGCCTTGATCAGGTCAGGACTCGGTCCAGTTAGATCAAAAAAAATTCATCTAGAATTTTCAAGAGAAGCTTGTCCAAATTTTATCTCATAATTTTAGGACAAGTCCTAATCTGGCAAAGACAACCCTTGTCTTGTTCCCATCTTATAAGATTTAGGATAATCCTTGATCAAGTTAGGACAAAGTCCAGTCAGATCAAGATAAATCCATATAGAGTTTCCAGATGAACCTTGTCCAAATAGTTCTAGAAATTAGCAGGTCTTGTCCTGTTTCTATCCGATGGATTAGGACAAGTCTAGATCAAGTTAGGATAAGCCTTTTTTGACCTGGACAAATTTCAGTCAGACTAGGATAGAGCCATATAAGGCTATCAAGAGAGTTAAATCCAATTTGGCTCAGTCAAGATGAACCAACAAAATGATAGAAGGAGAATATTAGGTTCAATCATATGATAGCATGATTTTCTTGAACCTAGTTAGATCTAATCCAAATCAATCAAACTATGTTAGCTCAATTGATGACATCCAGATCCAAATCTTTATTTATATGATCTAGTTAGATTCAGTTCTATATGGTAATGGTACATATTACGATCTTCATCATCGACATCATCAAAATATCTTTTAATGGATCAGAACTCTTTCGATTCTCTCAATTAGAATTATCGATTATCAAGATAATTTTAATTGATTCCAAAATCCATCAGTGATACCTAGCAGTATATGGTGGCAATCCATCAGAACTGAATAGCAAATCTCTTGGTGTAGCTACCTATGTAATTGGGTTCTTCTATCATGAGCTCCAATGGGATTAGGGTTAAGGTAAACTATTGCCCAGAGGTAGCAACCTAAGAGAGGGGGGGGTGAATTGGATTCTTATAAATTTTTATCCAAATTTAATTTCTAAACAAGTATGTGCTTTGATTTTAACCTAAGTGATATGGTGGAGATGTGTATGATATAAGCAGTAGTGGATTTAAGATAGTGTATGCAAACCAAGAATCTAAATAATGTAAATCAGAAATAAAGATAAAGTAAAGAAAGAATTAAAAGCACAACACAAATACACAATGTTTTATAGTGATTTAGAGCAACCACTCATACGTCCCCAAGCTCTCCTTGAAAATTCCACTATAATCCCACTGATTACAGTGTGTTTATTTTTCTGGGTTAACAAACAAAGTTAGTTGATTTTTTCAGGAGCACCAACCAAAATCTTACACTAATAGATTTTCAGGATCATCATTAACCCAGTTGATTTTTTGGGCTCACCAACCAAAATCTACAATATCTAATTTCGGAGTTAGATGGGCCTAATTTTCAAGTTTCTTTTCTCCAAAGAAACTTGTAAAGAAATCAAAATTACAAATAAAAATTGCAGCACCATATAAAAAAATAGAGTTAAAGCTCTTTTAAATCCCAATGAAGAAGCCGATGATGTGCTTGATTGAGACTTGGCTTTTCTTCAATTTGTGCTTGAGAAGATGTGAAAGATGTTGGAGAAGATTGCTTTAATGGCTCGCTGAAATCTGTGCATAACTTTTCTCTCTTTTTTTTTCTTTGAATTTTTAATATTCCTCATCAAAATTAAAAGATTCACTCTTTAAATCTCTTAATCTTGCTTCTTAATTGATTCTCCATCTTTAAATACCTTGGAAGATGGTTGGAGAGTTAGTTATAGCTGTTGAAAGCTCTGAAATAGCCATTGAAGGTGAAAAAGAGTTATTAAAAAGGTTGCAGATGTTGGAAAATATGTCTTAAAGCCAATCATCTAAGTGGTAGATGATTGGAATTAGTATATGAATTATCTAATGTTAATAGTCATTTGGCTGGTTCATCATAAAAGTTCTATCTTCCTTAAATGAACTCCTAAATTATGATGAAGTTCTTAGAACTACAATCAATCAATAAAAAAGGATTTATCGAATGGTTCTTAAATTATTCATGATCAAATGATAAGTTATTAATAAGGACGATAACTTATCGAGTATAGGTCGCTATATGTCATATACGTTGGTTGTCCTCATAACCAAGTGGTATGGAGACATTGATATAGCATCCAGATGAGATATAGGAGTACATCTATACTGAACATAATCAATGTAGCACTCTACTGTCAAGAGTAGCTAGCTAAGGCCAATGGGTATAGGTGTCCCTCCGATTTGAGATCACCATGGTAACTTGCAAGCAACTCACTATACTTTGATGCCGAATGGTATGTATTTCTAATATAGGTTTGAAAGATTTCTGAGTATAGTCAAGTACTTATGAAGTTGATGAATGAGTCAAGATGGAATTGACCACTCTTAACTAGCTTCAAAAAGAGAATGTCTCATTGTATTTCAATTTAGCAAAACCTCGACCTGGGTAAACCTTGTAAGGAGTCACAGGATTTGTAAAATTTTGAGACATAATAGAGATGACTTGTATAAGTATTGATAGTGTACTCGAAGTCATCTTGAGTATTATTGGTCATAGAAATGAATTATACGATAATCATGAGCCAGGATTCTAAGAATATTGCTTTGCATACATTCGATCTATCCGGACATCGAAAATTATTGCTAGATGGTTACTTTGATTGGTATAAGAATTAGTTCCTATGCTACCAACTTAGGTTCGAACCTATAAGGTCACAAATATTAGAGGTTGTAACTTAATTAAATGATTAATTAATGATTGAGAATCATTTTGAGATCAAACATTCAATGCGATTGATGTTTGACCTAATGCAAGTATTATAGGAGGATCGATTAGCAATTGGATTGCTAATTAGTTCAATCTGATTGAGCAATCAAATTGAGATCAAGTTTAATTAAATTAGATTTAATTAAAATTATTTTAAACTTAATTAGATTAAGTTTAATTAGTTTATTGGATAAGCCAATTGCAAGAAAAAAATAATTTCTAGTTGGACTAGGATTTGAGTGCACCTAATTCATAATTGAGTTAGTATTTAAATTAGATTTAAATATGATTTAAACCTAACTTAATTAGGTTTCTAGTTGGACTAGTATCAT
The DNA here is from genome assembly GCA_006176705.1 of Cocos nucifera. Taxonomy (NCBI): domain Eukaryota; kingdom Viridiplantae; phylum Streptophyta; class Magnoliopsida; order Arecales; family Arecaceae; genus Cocos; species Cocos nucifera. The sequence continues at coordinate 135,096 of QRFJ01001526.1, read as the reverse complement.
CCATAATTAGGCTTGTATTAATCTTATTTTAATTAGATTAAAAATTGATTTGACCTAGTCAATACATAAGAATACTAGTTAGACTAGGATTCCTTGTTTCTTTCCTTGCGCAAATTATCTCCAACGCCCACCTAATTTTATTTTCAAATTTTTTCTATGATTTTCATGCCTAATACTGATTTCCCATGCCCCATATCTAGTTTAATTTGAATCAAATCTGATTTGACCCTTGTTGGAAAGTGGTTAGGATTTGTTTCCTTTTGAAAGAGTCCCTCTTGACCAAAACTCCTCTTCCCCTCTTGCACCATTTTTCTCCATGCCATATTTGTTTTTTTGTTGCCATTTTTTTTCTCTCCTTTTGTGTGTCATTTCCTGATCTCCATGCAGGAAAAATAGGGGAAGGGGCATCCATGAGTTGGATGCCCCATTGCTTCCTTGTTTGACTATGTCATTTTGACCTAGTCTCCCTTATTTTGTGGGGCCTAGTCTCCCTTATTTTATGGCACCTCTTATTAGATAGGAGGAGGGCATCAAAAATTTTAGTGTTCCATGAAAAAGAAAGAGAAAAAAGTGGAGAATGGCATGAGGGATGATGGCGCCCAACTTCTTGGAGAAAATCCTTCAACTATGACATCAAAAGTTGATCTCTTAAAGAGATAAGGTAAGAGAGAAGATTGTCTTCTCTTATGATTTTGTTTAAAAATATTTATCCTTTATTTTTGATCTATTTTTATATAATAAAAATTTGAGAGAGAGAGAGAGAGGATGAGGGTGTGGAGATCTATGCTCCAAGATGTTGGGGCATGAAGATCAATTTTGGATATTATCTGATCATGTCCTGATGAGAGAAAGAAAAGAGAAAATGGTCTTCTCTTAGGATTTCTTTGAGAACCCTACTTCTCTATATTTTTGTATGATTTTTCTATGAGAAAAATTAGAGTGTGTGAGATCTAGAAATATGAGAAAAACCTAGGAGAGAAGGTCTTTCCTTTGTCCTAGCATAAGAATGTTTTTAGGACATCAGTCATTGATGTCCTGAAAGAGAAGATTTATCTTCTCTTAGGATCTTTTCTAATATATTTAATTTTTAATTTTTAAAAAATTCAAAGATTGAATTTCTCTCCTAATCCTCCTCTTATTCTTCATCTCTTGGAATGTCCAAGAGATCCGAAGAATAAATTTTAGATTAACCATCTGGAGGGATCCATGAGAAGCTAGCACTTCGAGCAGATCTTTGTTCGACGAACCTCTGATTTTGTTGCATCCTCGTGTGGATCTCCTATAGAGTTCGAACATGTGTATGGCTCCAAAGGCAATAATGAAAATCAACCATGGAGTTCTCAACCCATGCAAGGTAAGAGATATGATCTCTCCTCTCGCATAGATGTGATCTAGGTTTCAGATCTAAAATCATTCTAGATCTAGGGTATGATTTGATCAATACCAAACTCTTTTATTTCTAGATTTAGAATGCATTATGACATGTTATAGATCCTAGATGTAGGGTTTGGTAATTAGATTACATGCATTTATAAATTAAATAGTTTAAGTTATAACTTTTGCTGCATTATTTTTCAAAAAAAATTTAAAATTCATACATGAAACCCTGCATATTTTCCATCAATGGTATCAGAGCATCCAGGTTCTTTTATAACATGTTCATATGTGCTTGAGGATAAATATAAAAATTAAAATTAATTCAAAATCATACATACTGCCATAAGGTTATCCTGTTGTAAGGTTAATCCCTTACAATGGAAAGGTTGTCCTATATATACTGATCTGAATGTGAATCATGAACTATTTAGATTAGATCTAAAAATTTATGATTTAATTTTTTATTTTAAATCTAAAATTAAATAGATGTTAGATCTATTTTAAATTATTTAGATTAGATCTAAATAATATCGGATTGCACATACTGTTATAAGATTGTCTTACTGTAAGATTTATCCCTTATAGTGGAAAGATTGTCCTATTATGTGCTGACCCGAATAACCTAAATCATAAATATATTAGATAAGATCTAAAATAATTTATAATTTATTTTTAGATTTTTAATCTAATTTTAAATGATTTATGATCTGATCCATATGATGTATTTTATGTTTTGATCTAGATCCTATTATTGCATATGCTGATATATGATTTTGTTTCAAATCTAGAATGTATATAATATATTATTTTATAGAATTTAAATTAAAAATTTACTTTCTATAAAACTCTAGATTCAAAATCCTAGGATATGATCAAAATATTAAAATAAATCAGATTTAAAACCATATATTGAATATGATTCAATGTAAATTATTTACCAATTTGAAAATATTTCAAATGGTTAAGTCAGAAATTAGTTCTGAGATTCCATAAATCCAAACTCATAAGCTTGAACTTAATTAAGAATTAAGTGATTGTTTAGAATCTAGGTTTATGATTTGAAGATCCTAAGATAATTTTATAAAATATGGATTAAAGGATAATGGGTTAGCTTTGATCAGATCCTTAACTGGGTTAGACTTAGGATTAGATTAAATATGGACTTAGTTAAAAAATTGATCAAACCTAATTAATAGTTAATTAGGATTAGATAATTTTTATAGATCACTTCAATAGTTGTAGTTGATCAAAATCCATAAATCTAACAAATGGATACTGATCGTGGCTCAGTGGTCGAGCTCGAGTCTTGAGGCAGACCAAATCAAAATTGATAAATTGATTGATGTCTAAGGTAAGTCTGGCATCCCAGACTGAATGTTTTTAATTGATAGCCTACTTACCTGATCATTTCTGATGGTGTATAAGGCAAGCCTTGGCAGACCCTTCCATCGATCTCACTTGGCCAATATGGTTAACCAGGTTTTGATTAGGTTGCTCATTGATTCGTGCTAACCCATGTCACATAGAAAATCAGTGAGACTGATTTTATTCAGTGAGACTGATCTAAGTGCCCATGGACTAAAATTGATTCTAGTCCTTGTCGATGACTTGAGAAGTCAGTGGGAGGACTTGACTTGGTGAAGTCAGTAGAAGCAAATTAGTCCATGTCCTTTCTATCTTTAAATCACTAATAATTTAAATCTTCTAAAATTATTAGGTTCTTAAAATGATAAAGTTATGGAGATAACTGAGTCATAGCCTCCCATTAAGTTGGATGATAATGAGTCCATTAACTCAATAATCATTGGAAGCCCAAAGGCCTAGTGCTTATTAACTAATAGAATTATCATTCATAATATGATAACTTGAAAGTGTCTCTCTAATGGTCGTTAGGTTGACCAACCAAAGTTGGGCCTAATCATTCGTTGGTTACATGCACCAAGTATAGTCATGTTAATGGTTGGACCTAATCGGATTCTTACAGTGGAGGCTAAAGCCTACTAATTAGGTTTTTGGGGCAAAATTATATTACTACAAATTATTTGGAGAAATGATTGGTTATGAACCTATCCTTAGATATACATGGGTTCGCCAATCAAAGTTGGGCTCGTGTACAGTCTATGTAGATTCTAATACCTACTAGAGAATTAAAGTAATTTCTCGAATTGGAGGTAGAGGCTACCAATTCAAATAAAATAGTGAGAGAACCTTAAAACTAAAGTCCAAGTCTCTAGGCTTAATATAATTCATATACTTAGGTCTATATTCTCTTTTCTCATAGAATAAAGCTAAACCCTAATTGCTCCAATCATTGTTAGATAGTGATAACATATGAGATCCAACTTCAATAATTAGTATCGAAAGTTGAAATTGGTTCAGCAGTATGAATTGGTTCGTATTAAGGCTTCTAAGCCCAGTTAAAATAATTAGTCCAAAATTAACTCAAATCAGGCATAGTGCTTCTACTGTTGGAAGCTGGATCATAGGAAGAAGAATTGTCTTGACCGTAACAAGTTGAATAAGGGAAAGGAGTAAGAGTTGCTCATTAAGGATGTTATATGATAACACCTTAAAATTTTTCTATATGTAATTCTACTACCTAGGTATTAGATACCAATGATCTTATGCAATTTATTGCAAGAACTATTGAAAAGTGGAATGTTCGAAAATGGTGAGAGATACCTGAACATTAGGGATGGAAGTTCTATTCTAATCCTAGATTTAGAAATTGTCAAGCTTATTTTCAAAAGATGTCATTTTAAATGAATGTCACCATTGTCCATTGTTTATAATAAATGTGATCTCTATTGACCTTTTGGTCAGAGATGATTATCATTTATCAATAAAGAAGATTGTTGTGATATTATTATGAATAATATTATAATAATACATGGATAATAAAATGATATTTAACATCTATACATCTTATTAAGTGTAATGTACATATTTAATAAACATCCTAGTTAGATTATGTCATGGATGTCCATCTTTGGCATTATAGACTTAGTCATCTTGACAAGAATAGGATAAACGGGTTAGCTTAAGAGAAAAATCTCGACATCAATAATTATGAATCATTGATAACCTGTGAGTCTTATCTTCTTGGAAAGATGATAAAACCATCTTTTACTAAAAAAGGTGAAGGAGATGATAAAGTTCTAAGTCTCATACATAATGATGTATATGGACCTATGAACTTAAGTGCCAAAGGAAAATATTAATATTTCATTACAAACGACCTATCTTAGCATGGGTACGTCTAGCTTGAATCATTTGAATCATTTAAAATGTTCAAATGATTTAATAATAAAATTGAAGAACAAACTAAAAATGGTATTGGAACTCTTCAATCAGATCAAAGAGGCAAATATTTATTCAGTGAGTTTATGATATATCTAGAAGAGAATAGGATTCTCTCTTAGTGGATTTTTTTTTTTGAAACATAGTGTATCTAAAAGGAGAAGTTGAACTTTGTTAAACATGGTTCAATCCATAATAGGATTTACTTGTCTGCCTATTTTAGGGTTGTGCTCTTGTGACTACTAGTTTTACTCTGAATATATATCGAGTAAATCTATTATAGATCTCCATATGGGATATAGATTGGGTGTAAACCTAGACTCTTTCACCTTTGGATTTAGGGTTGATCAGCCTATGTCATAAGTTTGCATATAGATAAACTTGGATCTTGGTCCAATAGTTGTTTGAGGGTTATTAATTCTACCATACTGAAGAACATAAGATGTTCATCAGCAGTAAATTATTCCTTTTGGAAAGAAGTTTCTTAAAGAAGGAACTATTGCTTGTCAAGTTGAACTTGAGAAAGTTTGACTAGTAGAAATAAATCAACATAATCTAGTAAACCTATAGAACCAGATTAGATGAGATCAAATCTAGAGCCCATTAAAGTAGCACCTTTAAGGAGATCCGGTAAGGTACCGTGTTAGCCAGATAGATACTTCAATATGTAGGTCCGAGATGGCGATTCTATTGAGCTCAATGAGAACAATAAGGATTCGATCAACTATAGGGATGCAATGCAATGGTCTGACTGTGAGAAGTGGCTTGGAGCCACATAATCCAAATAAAGTCCATGGAAATCAATAGTTTATGGACACAAGATGATTCACCTGAAGGGATAAAACTCATTGGGTGTGAATAGATTTTCAGAAGGATCAGAGTAGCGCAGATGGAAAGGTAAAGACCTGTAAAGCCCGTTTAACTATTATCTCAGTTTTGGAACATATGTTTTGAACGTATGTCTTTGTTATGAATAAAGATAAATCCTGCATATGTTAGTAGGCAAAATGTTCTGTAATGTTATTCCTTGTGTTGTTTGTGAATAAAGTTCTCTTAATCGAGAATGGCATTCCAGCATTGCAAGAAATAAAGGTTTAGCTATCATCTAATTTCTCCATGTTTAAAATCAGATATGGTATACTCACTAATAGTAGTGAGTAGATACCAATCTGATCTAAGTAAGAATCACTGAAAGATTGTACAGACAATTTCTAAGTATTTGGAAAATACTAAGGTCCAGTGACTCAAATATGAAAATACTGACTTAAAACATGTGGATGTTTTAATTTTAGTCAGAACAAGATGACAATAAGAAAATGTTGGGTCATACCCTAATTACAAGAGCAATCGGCTAGAAAGGTTCCAAGTATGATATTGTAGCCATTTTGTTAATGATGTAGAGTACATCATAGCATATGATGCTGTCATGTAGGCTGTGAAGTTGCTAAGATTTATTAGCAGATTGGGAGTGGCACCCTCTACCGATGGTCTAGTCCTATCATAGCACTGGAGCCATTGGATCAGGATGACGTCGATCTTTGGAAGATCGATGAAAAAGGAGAACTTAACTGACCCATTTGCTAAGGCCACGGAACTAAGCAGTTCTACGAACTCAAGTGAAAGATAGGATATTTGATATCATTCTAATTGGCTTTAGTCCAAGTGGGAATTGTTGAAAAATATATCCTAAAGCCAATCATCTATGTGGTAGATGATTGGAGTTAGTATATGAATTATCTAATGATAATAGTTATTTGGCTGGTTCATCATAAAGTTCTATCTTCCTTAAATGAACTTCTAAATTATGATAAAGTTCTTAGAACCATAATCAATCGAGGATTTATCGAATAGTTCTTAAATTGTTCATGACCAAATGATAAGTTATTAATAAGGATGATAACTTATCGAGTATAGATCGTTGTATGTCATATGCATTGGTTGTCCTCGTAACCAAGTGGTGTGGAGATACTAGTATGGCATTCAAATAAGATGTAGGAGTACATCTACACTAAACATGATCAATGTAGGACTCTACTATCAAGAATAGCTAGCTAAGGTTAATGGGTATAAGTGTCCCTCCGACTTGAGATCACCATGGTGACTTACAAGCAACTCACTGTACTTTAGTGCCAGACTGCCTATATTTCTAATATAGGTTTGAAAGATTTTTAGATACAGTCAAGTACTTGTAAAGTTAGTGTATGAGTCAAGATGAGATTGACCACTCCTGATTAGCTTCAGAAAGAGAATGTCTCATTGTGTTTTAATTTAACAAACCTAAGCTTGGATAATCCTCGTGAGGAGTCATGGAATTTGCAAAATTTTGAGATATAATAGAGATGACTTGTATGAGTATTGATAGCATAACCAAAGTCATCTTGAGCATTATTGGTCATAGGAATGAATTATATGGTAACCATGGGCTAGGGTTATAAGAATATTGCTTTGCATACATTCGATCTATCCGGACGTCGGAAATCATTGCTAGATAATTACTTTGATTGGTATAAAAATTGATTCCTATGCTACCGACTTAGGTTCAAACCTATAGGGTCACGCACATTAGAGGTTGTAACTTAATAAAATGATTAATCGATGATTGAGAATCATTCTGAGATCAAACATTCAATGCGATTGATGTTTGACCTAATGTAAGTATTGTAGGAGGATCGATTAGCAATTGGATTGCTAATTGACTCAATCTGATCGAGCAATCAGGATGAGATTAAGTTTAATTAAATTATATTTAATTAAAATTGGTTTGTCTTAATTAGATTAAGTCTAATTAGTTTCTTGTATAAGCCAATTGCAAGAAAAAAATAATTCCTAGTTGGACTAGGATTTGAGTGCACCTAATTCATAATTGAGTTAGTATTTAAATTAGATTTAAATATGATTTAAATCTAACTTAATTTAGTTTCTAGTTGGACTAGTATCATCCATAATTAGGCTTGAATTAATCTTATTTTAATTAGATTAAAAATTGATTTGACCTAGTCAATACATGAGAATACTAGTTAGACTAGGATTCCTTATTTCTTTCCTTGCGCAAATTATCTCCAACGCCCACCTAATTTTATTTTCAATTTTTTTCTATAATTTTCATGCCTAATATTGATTTTCCATGCCCCATATCTAGTTTAATTTGAATCAAATCTGATTTGACCCTTGTTGGAAAGTGGTTAGGATTTGTTTCCTTTTGAAAGAGCCCCTCTAGACCAAAACTCCTCTTCCCCTCTTACGCCATTTTTCTCCATGCCATATTTGTTTTTTTATTGCCATTTTTTTTTCTCTCCTTTTATGCATGGTTTCCTGGTTTCCACGTAGGAAAAATAGGGGATGGGGCATCCAAGAGTTGGATGCCCCATTGCTCCTTGTTTGACTAGGTCATTTTGACCTAGTCTTCCTTATTTTGTGGCGGCTCCTATTAGATAAGAGGAAGGCATCAAAACTTCCAATGTTCCATGAAAAAGAAAGAGAAAAAAGAGGAGAATGGTATGAGGGATGATGGTGCCCAACTTCTTAGAGAAAATCCCTCAATTATGACGTCAAAGGTTGATGTCTTAAAGAGATAAGGTAAGAGAGAAGATTGTCTTCTCTTATGATTTTGTTTAAAAATCTTTATCATTTATTTTTGATCTATTTTTATATGATAAAAATTTGAGAGAGAAAGAGAGAAGATGTGGGCATGGGGATCTATGCTCCAAGATGTTGGGGCATGAAGATCAAATTTGGACATGATTTGATCATGTCCTGATGAGAGAAAGAAAAGAGAAGATGATCTTCTCTTAGGGTTTCTTTGAGAACCCTTCTTCTCTATATTTTTGTATGATTTTTCTCTGAAAAATATCAGAGTGTGTGAGATCTAGAAATATGAGAAAAGCCTAGGAGAGAAAATCTTCTCTTTGTTCTAGTATAAGGATGTTTTCAGGACATCAGTTGTTGATGTCCTGAAAGAGAATATTTGTCTTCTCTTAGGACCTTTTCTAATATATTTAATTTCTGATTTTTGGAAAATCTAAAGGTTGGGTTTCTCTCCTAATCCTTCTCTTATCCTTCATCTCATGGAATGTCCAAGAGATCTGAAGAATAAATTTTAAATTAACCATCCAGAGGGATCTGCGAGAAGCTAGTACTTTGAGTGGATCTTCGTTCGACGAACCTCCGATTTTGTTGCAGTCTCGTGTGGATCTTCTATAGAGGCCGGATGCATGTGTAGCTCTAAAGGCAACAACGAAAATCAACTATGAAGTTCTTGACCTATGCAAGGTAAGAGATATGATCTCTTCTCTCACCTAGATGTGATCTAGGTTTTAGATCTAGAATCATTCTAGATCTAGGGTATTGATTTGATCAATACCAAACCCTTTTATTTTCAGATTTAGAATGCATTATGATATGTTATAGATTCTAGATGTAGGGTTTAGTAATTAGATTACATGCATTTATAAATTAAATAGTTTAATTTATAATTTTTGCTATGTTATTTTTCAAAAAAGTTTTAAAATTCATGCTTGAAATCCTTCATATTTTCCATCAGCAGAAACTAGCCGTTAAAGGCTATCAAACTGCATCGAGCTAGCTCAGATCTGGCTTCGAGCTAGCTCGACTGAAGAGTTGATTCGGATCCAATTCGAGCTGGCTCGAATAGCAAAATAGAAAAACATCTTTTCTACCATCTTAAGAGAGCTGGCTCAGCTCTAAATTTTTTAATTTTATTTTTCTTCATTATTTGACCTTCCAAATTTGAATTTCTTGACCCTAAATCTTCCAAATGATATTTATTTTTTCTTCTTTCATTTTCTTTAAATTGAGCCATCCAAATTTATAAAAACCTTTTCTTTTAAATACTGTGGCTTGACATCTTGAGACGATTTATTCTTAAGATAAATTCTTCATTTTGCATACTTGAAAAATCCTACATACATTCTTGAGATACATAATTAGATATATAGTATACTCAATATTTTGGAATCATCAAAATCAATCTTAGGGTCAACAATCTCTCCTTTTTTGATGATGACAAAATTTTGAGTATATTCACAATAAAAATAAATAATATATTTCAATGCATTTTGCTAATATGTATCATAAAGTACTAGATCAAATACATGAATGCACACTTCATGAAAGTTCTCAATTAGTCTTTAGTTTATTGCACATATTTCATATACTCATTTCAAATTAATGTCTTAATTCAAATTAATGAGTATTAAGATTTCAAGCATTAAATTAATGAGCATCTTAAGAATTAATTCATTAAGCATATACTCAATATTCCTTTCCTTTTTTTTAATAGCATCAAAAAGCTCATGGAAAGGTTGAAGGAATCATCAAAACTAGTGATATGTAAGAATATATTAAAATAAGAGATGTATCAAATTTAAAAAATCAATTCAAATAAATCCTCTTTCCTTTGAAAACTTGTCTTTTGATTTAAAATATACTTAAAATATTTTCTTTCTATTCAAAAATTGGCTTGAATTCAAATGTCAAAGGCTCTCCCTCTTTTTGAATGAATATGACTTTTTAATTAGATTTTCAAATATGCACTTATAAGCTTTAAGAGAAATAGAGCTTTTCAAAATATTTAAATACAAAATCAAGCATAATATGCACATCAATATTCATTCTTTTCTTTTCTAAATAAAAATATATTATTTAAATTCAAAAAAGATATGTATCGAGATTGTATCGAGCAAAGTAAAATGAATAGTATCAAAGCAAATGATAGTCACATTTCCAAATTTATTGCTTTGATTAAAGAATTGCTTCAAAACAAATAGTTCATAAGGATTTTGCAATGTTCATCAGAAATTTAGTATTAAATTTGTATTTTCAAAATAAGTTTCAAAATTGAGTTTAGAAATTCATTTCTGAGTAGGAATATGTTGTAAATTCAATTTAACTCCAATCATTTGCCAAGAATGATCATGCAAATCAAGTTCAAAAGGTTGGCATATAAAAAGTTTAGTATTATATTTATAAATAAATTTTAAAATTAGAAGAATATATCAAAATCAATTTGTTTGAAGTAAGAATATGTTTCCAAATTTAGCTGGCTTGGATCCAATTCGAGCTGGCTCGAATAGCAGAACAGAAAAATACCTTTTCTGCCATCTTAAGAGAGCTGGCTTGGATTTAAATTGAGCTAGCTTGGCTCTAAATTTTTCAACTTCATTTTTCTTTATTATTTGATCTTCCAAACTTGAATTTCTTGGCCTCAAATCTTTCAAATGATATTTGTTTCTCCTTCTTTTATTTTTTCTTTAAATTGAACCATCTAAATTTGTGAAAACTTCTTCTTTTAAGTACTTTGGCTTGACATCTTGAGATGATTTATCCTTAAGATAAATTCTTCATTTTGGATACTTAAAAAATCTTACAGATATTCTTGAAATACATAATTAGATACATAGTATACTCAATATTTTGGAATCATCAAAATCAATCTCAGGGTCAACATAAACTCATCAAATCCAACATCCATCATACGAATGAATTGTTCAATTCGAGTTCGATGTGAAATCCTAATAGAAATTTTTATTTATTATTTTACACTATCATGGCCATGGGATTTAGAACTTAATCTCATGATCATCATAGGACCACTACTCCTCTACCGAGGTTGATAGATTCCATCTTAGTCTAATCCAATTTCTACAATGAACATGCTATAGCCAACATACACCTCAGGATTCTGAATGGCTAGGAGACCAAGTTATGATGTAGTCAAACGATAACACCCTCAAGATGAACTATCGATGCACCTTAAATCAAAAAATCAGACACATGCTGTAGCATCGAGCTAGTCATTGACAAAAAGATAGACTCCCTTATGACTACTCGAGGTGGTCACGCTCAGTGCTCTTATTCTCAACAAATACCTATATTCTCGCTCCGATGTCTCTACATCATAAACTCAAGACTCATCCATCCTAAGAAAGCAATCATACATCGATTTTCTGAATTGATCACCATCCTCATGATGATCTTATGATCAAAAATAGTTTATGAGTTAATTATGATAACTCATGCCTCAAATTCTCAACCCTTGAGAATATGTGTTATCATGCCTATTAACTTAATGGATATATCATAGATACTTTAATACATAAATATGATAGAATAAATAATTTTTTTAATTAATTTTAATTTAAAATTATGAAAATGCCCTTAGAAATATTTAACAAGTATCGGTCAATCTGGCTTCTAGGGCACACATCTAATGTCAAGTTCGTAAGACAAAACACACGACCTTCTAAGTTCAGTTTGAAGGTTCTACAAGAAGACTTTTGATCTAATTTTTGGAGATCAGATCTAGTAGGAGAAGGCATCCAGAACTAGCTCAAGTGGACTATGATAGAGGCCAGGCACGAGCACGGCTAGATCTAGATCCTCAGGTGCTGCCAGATCATCATTAGGGTAAATAGTTTATCCTAATCAGGTAACAAAAGTTATTCTGATTTTATTTTAATTTTAGATTTACAATTAGATCATGAAGATCAAATCTAAGAACTCTTAGATTTGATTAGATTAGTATAAAAAAAATTTTAAAATTCTATTACAAATCTAATCAGATTAGATCGATCTTGTGACAAGAAAATCTAATTTTTCTTTAAGGGCGCCTCCAACAAATTCTCATGCCCTCCCCTTATCCTCATCTCATGCCCCTACAATATCTCACACCCATCTGAAAACTTAGGACACATGGGAGTACATTGAATTAATCCAAAGAGATGCCTTGTCATAGGACTCTTCAAACTAATTCAATGTAGTTTCTCTGAAGAGTCACGTGAGTTCAGTATTGGCGCCATTTAATCTATGAATGAGATCTGATCTCTAAACATCCAATGGCCCTCCATTTGTGCACCATACTCAGAAGGGGGCATGAAGATAATGTAGGTGTGGAAGAGTCCTCAGCCACATAGACTCTCAAGTTCAAAAGGCACAAATACAAGGTAGGCGGCAAGTAAGTAACACTTATCCAAATTTCAAATAATATACTAAGGACTTTAACCAACAGAAGGACTCTTCTATACCTCCTCATCTAAAGTGCACACCCCAAAAGAAATATGTGAACAAACAAACTTTGGGTAAGAAATAAAATTGCGCCAACTTACATCATGCGCTAAAGAGTCCCTAGCACATGAACTTGCTCCATGTGCCAAGAGAGAGACTCTCTAGCATGTGGTATTCAAATAAGAGGCACCCAAATCCCTGGTCATCTAGCCAAAGGTCAACTCAATTAATGACCAAAATTGATTTGGCCAAAATTGCATCTAATTAGCCCAAATCGAAACCCAATTCGAATCTGATTCGAATCTAAGTGCTAGAATTTACAACATATGCTAGCATGTTCAACTTGCAAACATGATCTAATCCAATTAGACCCTTGATCAATTTTTTTTGTATGTAATCCATTGGATTTCACATCTAGCCAGCAGTGGATCTTGATGCGATTTGACCTAATTTGGTTAGAACTCAACCAAATCGATTTAGGTCAAATTAAACAGACCCAATTTGATTAATTAGAATACTTTCTAATTAATAATTCAATTAAACTCTTTAATTTGATCGAACCTATAAAATAAGATTGACATCTAGCAACGTATCATGTCTACCTAGAAGATATAAAATTTTGATAGAAATACTAAAAATATCATTTAGTGGAAAGTTACCATGCAACTTGATCCTACGATCATTCTGAATATAACTTTGGATATGAAAATATGTCAAATTCAATATCATATTCATATTTCTCTCAATCATATAATGATGATTTGATTAATAAAAAATTAAAAACTATTTTTAATTTTCTTCATGCTTTGATCAAAGTCTTTCTGAATCATCATTCGATTGAAGTAGGTAAGATGTTATCTTCTCTTACTAGGAGTGATCGATTCCTTGTTAACTTATTCACAACCTCCATATGCAATCCACCATATCCAGAACACCCCGTACAAGACTAAGTCATGAATGTGTATGAACCAAAATATAGATTCATGTATATAGGATTCTATGGTAGTCTCAGGTTAAAGGATTACATGCACAACTCCCACTATGAGAACCATCTATTGACATGTAGATAAAACTCCATTATATGCTCTCAAGTCGAATCAATTCAATGAACTTATTCTCTAATAAGCATCCACATTCTTATATTAATATCAAACATAAATGGTAGTGAGATCAATTATCCTCTCCATCGACTAGAAATATTGATCCCCAACTCAATGTTCCATTGACTAAAAATATTTTAGATTAGAATTTTGATAATTACCATAAACACACCAAAAAAATATTAATTTATTAATTAATTTATCTTTATTTTTAAAAATCAATTCTTTTTTATTTATTTATTTTAGAAAATATTATCAAAAATAGAAAGAGCTTATTTTTTTAGTCAACATGAAATAAATTTAGAGCGAATCTGACTTAAAATGGATATGGTATGAAATTTTAAAGAAAGAAAAAAATATAAAAATTAGCTCAACCAGCATGCATCCATCAGCCGGCGCATCCAAGCCCAGTCGATCAACCGACCTATGCCAGCAAGCTGCCAAGCCCCAGTGCCATTGACGTCAAATTCATCACGGCTCATGCAAGACCTCTTAATGAGGGCATTTTGGTCATTTACATGGAAAGCAATGCACTAATTGGCTGTGATCTTTGGCAGACCCGATCCATGCGGCCCATGGGCACAGCAACAGTGCCATCCAATTAGCACATTGATATCATCTCCTATTCTGATTCAAATTCCATCAGTGCTAGATCTTCATCCGATGGTCGTGCACGTTCCAAACTTCGATTTGACGGTCGATGATGCTCCCAACAGTGATTCAAACACCCCGGCATTAATCCAACAATCAAAAATGCTCCATCAAACATGATTGGATGGCTAATATCAAATCCGACTTGATCAAGGCCTTTCCCTATGGGTTTTTGGCATTTTTTTGAGCCGATCGATTCCCATTCGATGGCTAGAAGATGCAAAACTCGATCAGGTAGTGTTTTAATCCAATCTTCTCTCAAATTCCTCCATATATATGATTCTACACACTATTTTGGTCCTATATCGGTTGATGAAAATTACCTCTCCTTTCCAACACCTATAAATAAGATCTCAGGCCTTCAGAAAAAGCTATCTTCAGTTATGGGAAGGTGATGGTAAAGGATAGAGCCATCCTTGAGATTCAAGATTATTTCGAGGCAGACGGTGCCAAGAGGAAGAGCTGAACTTCTACACCATCTCAACGCCAACATCGATCCAAGATCAAGATCAGTTATTTTTAATTTTATTTTTCTTTTTTTTTAAATTTCATGTATTTAGATTCTAAACTTTTAATTAATACAAATTTTATTTTTCAAAGATTCAAATTTTATGCTCTTTATTTTTAATGCAAATTTAATTTTATTATTTTTTAATTTTATTGCAAGTAGATGCTAAGATCTAGGTAGTAGATCTTTGTACTAAGTTATTTTTCTGCACTATTTAAATTTATGCTATTTATTTTTATGCAACTTTAAATTCTATTTTTTGACTTAAATTTTTTTTTTTATTTTTTTTTATAAAAATCAAAGATTTCAAAACTAAAATACTGCCTTCTCTATGGATTCGATCTGACTTACTGCTATCTATATATTTTTAAGTATTTTAAAAAGTTAGAATTAAACTAATAAATACGGTGTCCTAATGACAATATCGTGTTCTTATCAAGTTTTTGGCACCAATGCTGAAAAAGCATGAGCAATAAATTTTTTTGATTTCTTTGATTTCTTGTAAAAAATTATAAATAAAATTTTTATCTTTTTAATTTTTTATAAATATTACTCATTAATTTTTTCTTATTTATTTTATAGAAAAAAAGAAAGAAATTAGGGCAAGGAGGAAAGCTTCCAATTTTTCTTGATAAGATCAATCCTAACCCTAGATATTTTTTATTATTATTTATTTTATTTTTAAATTAAATTAAAAAATATCTACTTAAACCTAATTAAAAGCCTCATGACAAGAGTAGAAACCCTAATTGCTTAGAGTATCCACCATATTAGTTTTATTTTCTTTTTGGTGATCGCTAGAGACAAGGAAAGCATCTCAACTACAATTAAGTTTCATGCATCTAATTTAATTGCATAGAACCCCTTATCTAAAAATGATTGTGCATACTCATCTCTAATACAACTTAAAGGCACAATCCATTAAACAAGAAAAGATGAGAATTTGATCGACCTTCCTTGGCCCATAAATAATCAATCAACATCCTGCATTGACCTAAGCCTTTAATTTTAAAATCAATTAGACATCGGCCCTAGAAACTCGAGCTCATTAGGACAAGAAATTCTAAAAGTTAGACTATGTTAGGATTAGTCAATTTGACTGATGTTTAAGGTAAGTGGTTTAAAGACTGCTTTTCGAAGAAAGATGATTACTTAATTGATTCTGTTAGCTTACCTGGCCAAGATAATTGATGTCTAAGGCAAGCAATTGGAGGACTCCCACCAACCTTATACTTACCTGGCTAGTTGAGTGGCTAATCTTATACTTAGAGGGCTTGAAGATGATCTTGAAAGTTAGGAGCTGTCTAGATCTAAGATAATACTTAGTCAGGATTGATTGTCTAACTTGATTGCTAACTAAAACATCAAACCTAGTTAAAACTAATTTTTCTCCTTCTTAGTTCTAGGACTCCTTAGGATCTCTTCTTAAGAACTCTTCTCTTCTTTTTCTTCTTTTCTCCTTCAAAAATAAAATAAATTAAATTAAAAATAAATTAAACTAAACTAAACTAAATTTAAAATAATAAAAAAAATAAATAAAATTTAAAAAATTATAATTTTTTTAAAAAAATAATAAAATAATAAAATAATCTAAAAAATTCTGAACCATACATTAGGATTGCACTTGTACATGCACGGTAGGAGACCGCTTTTTCTGATCTAGTTAAATCCAATCATAAAATTGAATGACTGAATCATATTAAATATAATAATTAAATGGCTGAAAATCTTAGAGAAATACCTAGATAGATGAAGGAATATTTTATTCCTTCCACCTATAACCCATCGACTTATATCCAATTATCTGATATCCTTGCTAGCCACTATGAGATCAAGTTGACCACAATCCAATTGCTTCCATCTTTCTATGGGAACATCAATAAAGACTCTTATAAGTATCTAGATAAATTCTTAGAAATCTGCTTTATGATGAAAATTCAAAATTTAACTGATGATGCCCTTAGACTAATTTTATTTTCTTTTTCATTAAAAGACAAAGCCAAGTACTATCTTAGCATAATTGAAAGACCAATCCAAACTTGGGTTGAATTACAACATGAATTTTTTAAAAAAATTTATCCTATAGGCCGAACCAACACCATGAGGTGAGCTATCACTGGATTTGCTCAGCTTACAGAGAAACAAATTCACGAGTCATGGGAGAGACTTAAGAAACTTCTTAAAAAATGTCCACATCATGGTCTATCTAAGTGGCAAATAGTTCAAGCTTTCTATGAGAATTTAGGAGATCTTTATAGACAAATGGTAGATGCATCCTATAGAGGTGCATTTATGAGCAAGAGTGAAGATGAAGCCTATGTCTTTTCTAAAACTTTGAGTGAAAACTTAATTAACCATGCTTCACTATTCTTCTACCAAAAGTGGGTAGGGATCCATAAATTTAAACATTCAGAATCTAGTTCTAAGACTGATTTGAATTTGATAAATAAAGTAGACTTTCTTGTACAGAAATTAGATCAACTCCTAATCCAAGGTCAATAATCTCCTGCACAATTCACATCATCCTCTAATTATCAAAAGATTTATTCCATCTATGCCAGCCCAGCCCATCATGTGAGTGAATGTCCTATGACTCCATAATTTCATCTTTTATCCAAGAACAAGTCCAAGCTGTGCAAGGCTACTCCAAGCCGGTTAATGATTTTTTTTCAAATTCATATAACCCAAATTGGAGGAACCACTCTAATTTTTCTTGGATACCTCAATAGACTGAAGCTCAGACCCAAATTCCACTAGTGCAGAATTATCAAAATAGGCCTCAATACTAAAACTATGCCTATAATAGTGGTCAACCTAGTTAGTCCATCCAATCATTATATTACAATCAGCCATCATATCCTCCTCATCGACAAACCAATCTATCGATGATAGATTTAATCAACTACAATAATCAATTCTAACTCAACAACAATCAATTTTGACTCAATAATACTCTATCGCTAGGCTAGAAGCACAAATAGGATAATTAGCTAAATCTACCATGAGGAGAGAACTAAGTCAATTACCGAGCCAATCGATTCTTATAAACAACCTATCTATTATCCACCAACCATCTAGACCAAGTCATTAATTTAATATTTCACCTAAGAATCCCTAATTTAAGAATGCCAAAGTAATTTCTGAACTTAAAAGTTATAGGATTTTATGGACCCATACCAAGATCAAGGCTAGTACTAATGCTAGCCAAAATAAAAATTTAGAAAAAGAGGTTAGTACTAAGACTAACCACATAGAAAAATTTAAGTCCAAAACTAATACTAATGCTAGTTCCAATTTGAATGAGACTGATAAAGGAAAAAAGAGAATAGATGAGTTAACCGAGACATATACACCTAAAATCTTGTTTCCTTTAGCCCTAGATACTACTACAAAAAGGAACTATGGCAGCGCATACTATGACGAAAATCACTGTAATAGGATCCACAACAACAGTTGCAAATAACCGCTACCATAGATTGACCTATAGCAGTGATTATAAAGAACCGACTATCATAGATTGACCTGTTAGATATGTGTACCCTAGAAGTCAGAATTGGCTGACACTTGTAATACACTTTTAGGGGCAAAATTATAATTTTAATAATAAATAATAAAATATATTATTTTCTATCACATATGTGTATTTAGTGTTTGTGATACATACCTTAAGTTAATGATAATAATAATTCTTATTTTTAAGAGTTGAAAATTTAAGACAAGAATTTTCATTATTAACCATAAAAATGCTCCTAACCATAGGATCATCATGAGGATGGTGATTGATCTGAAAGATTAGTGTACAATCGCTTCTTTATAGTAGATGAGTCTTGAGTCTATGGTGTAGAGACATCAAAGCGAGAGTATAGGTACTCGTTAGAGAACGAGGGCACTGAGCGTGACCACCTCGAGTAGTCATAAGAAAGCTTACCTTCTCATCAATGACTGACTCGATGCTGCAGTGGTGTGTCTGGTTCTTTGACCTGAGATGCATCGGCAGTTCACCTTGAGGGTGTTATAGTTTGACTACACCATTACTCCATCTCCTAGCCATATGGAATCCCTGAGGTGTATGTTGGCTATAGCATGTTCATTGTAGGAACTGGATTGCATCTAAGATGGAATCTATCTACCTCGGTGGTAGAGGAGCAGCCCTATGATGATCATGAGAATCAAGTCCAGAAGCCCATGGCCATGGTAGAGTGAAATAATAGAAAGAGTTTCTATTTAGATTTTCACATTGGACTTGAATCGAATGATTACATCATATGACAGAAACTAGGGTTTGACGAGTTTACCTTAACCCTAATCTGATCGGGGCTCAAGATAGAAGAACTTAATCACACAAGGTAGCTGCACCAAGAGGTTCGCATTTTCAGCTCTGATGGGTTGCCACCATATACTGCTAGGTGTCACTGGTGGATTTTGGGAGCAATTAGAATGATTTAGATGATCGATCATTCTAGCTGTTCGAATCAGAAGAGTTCTGATCCATCGAAAGGAGTTTCGATGATGTCGATGATAGAGATCATGACATATCCCATTACCATACAGAACTGAACCTAACTGGGTCACACAAACAAGGGTTTGAGATCTGGTGATCATCAATTGAACTGATCTAGTTCATCTGAATGAGATTCAATTAGGTTCAAGGAAATCGTGCTAGCACTCGATTGAACCTAACGTTCTTCTTTTGCTATCATCATCAATAAGTTGTCCTGACTGAGCCAAAGGAGTTTGTGCTCAATCAGAGGCCTTCATATGGTCTGACTGGAGGTTGTCCAAGTCAGAAAAGGTTGTCTTATTTGTAAGACATTACCTGCCATTTTTGGTCACCTGCCATTTCTTGTTCTTTGACTTTGGTCAAAAGTCTACCTTTGACTGGTCAAACGTTGACCATTGACACTTTGACTTTTGACCACATGTCATGCACCTATTGGAGAGCTGGTGGGGGCCTGTCCCCCTGCCAGAACCTGGCAAGGAGAAGGGCGCACGCCACCCTAGGGTGGCGTGTGCCCAAGTTGGAGGCGCCTAGGAGTCCTTGTTGGACAAGGACTCCATCTCCCTTTTTGGATTCCAATTAGAGTTCTCTAAGAACCAACTTTGACTGGTCTTAGGCACCCTCTAAGGAGGAATCCAGGGGTCTCATATTGGACTCTATTCCCACCAATCAGATTTAGATCTGATTTCACAAAGAGGGTTGTGATTGGTTGGGAGGAAGAGGAGTTGGATCACGCAGAGTCTATAAATAAGACCCTGCGCCCAACTCAATTTAAGTGAAAGAGAGATCATTCCCCATGCCCCAAGGCTGCCTCTCCCCTCCTTCTCCATGCCATAGTCTCTTCTCCCCTCTGCTCTCCACGTCCAAAAGGAGTTTTGGACCTTAGGTTGGTGCGATTCAGATCAAAGAAAGGCGATCAAAAGCAAGAAGGCTGCGCTGCTGCAAAGGACGACTGCTGATCTTCAAAAGAGTTTTGAAGATCCTCCAGATCAGATCCAGATCTGAATTTTTGGAGGTGTGATAGAGAAGAAGAGGATCTCCAGATCCAACCCGAGTGGATACCGGTAGAGGCCAGGCGCTTGCGTGGCTAAGATCCAGAACCTTCCGCTGCAAACAGGATCATCAACAGGGTAATAGGATTACCCAAATCAGGTAAATTAAATTTGATTTAATTTATCTTTTTTATTTTATTTTATTAAAATAATAAGAATCAGATCTGAAACATATCAAGATCTGATTGAGATCAAGAGAAAAATTTTTGAAATATATCTCTTGATCTGATCAGATCTGAACGAACCTGACCGGGAAAATCAGGATTTCCCTTCAACTGGTATCAGAGCCATGGTTCTAAAATTGTTTAGATCTGATTTTAATTTTATTTTAATTAGAAAATAAAGTGATTTCAGATGTCACATGAGATGTGATCAGATCTGAAATCAAAAAAATTAAAATTAAATGATTTGGATCTAAGATTATGAAGATATGCATGACTAGTTCTAGAAATAGAATAGTTCTATAGAATAGTTTTGCATGTCTTTTGATTTAATCTGATTAAATCATATTTTAGATCTTTTATTTACTATTTTTGATATTATAAGTGTTATAATAACATCTGAAAAATAGCAAATAAAAATTATTTAATTTTAAATATCATATGAGATATGATTGATGCATGTCTAGACTAGTTGTAGAATAGTTCTACATAATTGTCTAGATTAGAATTTATTTTGATTAGATCAATTTAAATCTAATTTTTTAGATTATTATGAGATAATTTAGATCTAAAAATATGCATGATTTGATACATGAGATGTATGCAAAATATGCCATGATTAGATCTAATTTGTATATGAGATATATGATATAGATCTATAAACTGTTTTGTAGATTTATTGTATGTTCCTGATTAAGGCGTTCCTCTTGGCCGTCCGGTCATAAAGAACGAAGAAGGGTTTAAAGGCCCTCTCTTCCCATTCGATGGGGTGTTCTTATGATGTGTAGGGGTGCTGCGTGTTCGTCCTTAATCAGAAATCCAAAACTTACTTTCTGCAAAACCCTAGATCCTGAAACCCTAGGATTTATTGTGCATATTTTGTTTATGAACCCTAACTTAATTAAGAATTAAGATTTATGGAATATTAATTAGGTCTAAAATTGAGAATTTCAGATCTAAGACATATTCATAATACTGGGTTCGGGCTTGGGTAGCTCAATTAGGTCTAAGCGGTTGATCAAACCGAATCAAGAGTTGGTTAGATGGGATCAACAATGCTTAAATTGACCAGCCTAATAGGATTAAGTCTGGGTCAAGATCGAGTCGAGTCACGATCAAGCAAGACCTAATTAGGCTCAGAGGTTAGAGTCTGGATTGTAGGCTAACCCAATTGGTTCTGACTCAACAAATTTGGTGTCTAAGGTAAGTTTGGCACATACGACCGACTGGTTTTTAATTGGAAGCTACTCGACCTGAATGCGTTCTTGTACGAGTTAATGGCATATTCCTTCCACCGGTCTCACTTACCTGGCCATATCTGTTGACACAGTTCTGATCTGAGGTGGTCAATAATCCGAGCTAACCCATGCCACTAGGTTAGTCATAATTGTTATGACTAAGCCAAGTCTAGTTTAATGAGACCTGAATCAATTCTCCCTAAGAAAAGATTAAGTCTGAGGTCTTCCACCATTGTAGATGTGCGGGCCCTTCCCGGGGTTGATTGTTCTCGGCTGGATACAGTGGCTCAGTTGCACCGAAAAAGATGCAACCATGTCTATTAGGCATTGGATGCTATGGGCTGGAGGATGAGTTGGGCTCAATATTTTGGATACGGTGAGAGACTCAATTAGGAATCCAAGTCTATGCAAATGGTGGGTCTGACTTAACTAAGGAGTGGATCAATATTTTGGATACGGTGAGATTCATGAATTAGAGACCAAGTTTGGGTGCACCATGATTAGAGAATCATTGAACAAGAGTTGTTCACTCATTGGCTAACCCATCACCAATAACTGTTAGGTGAGGTGATGAGTCAGTTGGTGAGACCGCACCACCCACTAGAAATCATTAATCGTGGAGATTTTCGCATCTCTACAGAGGGAGTGTAGGGATCCGAGAAAATAGTGGGAGCTAATTTGTTTAAAAATAAAATTTCTAAATAAATTGGTCAAGTCTTAAAATTACAGTATCTAACTAGAATCTTTGACTCTCTACAGAAAAATGTCTGCATCCAACCCACTAGGCACGTATCCTGGACACACATAGACTGACCGAACCCAATTATAAAGATTGGCTCAGGAACTACAAAATTATTTTGGGTTCTGAGAAGTTAACTCATGTTTTGGACCAGGACCCTCCCACCTTACCAGCTCATCCATCCACTGAACAGAGAGCATCTCTGAAAAATGGATTGACGAAGATAATAAGGCCAGATACTTACATGTTGGGCTCGATGTCTGATGAGCTCCAGCGCCAACATGAAGATATCAGGGACTGCTCGCCAAATGTTGGCTCACCTGCAGGAGATGTTTGGTGAACAGAGTCGCGCAGCCAAGTATCAAGTCACTAAATGACTTTTTAAGGCTAAGATGCGTGATGGGCAGTCAGTCCAAGATCACTGTCTGATGAATGATCAAGGACATTTGGAAGAGCTTGAGAAGCTCGGTGTGAAGTTGGACTTGGATCTGCAGAATGATATTATTCTGCAATCCTTGACTGATGCATATGGGCAATTCATCATGAACTTACCACATGCATAAACTTCAAAATTCCTTGGCCGAACTTATGAATATGCTGGTTACCGCTGAGCTTTCTATGAAAGGTTCTAAAGGCTCAGTTCTTGCTATGGAACGGACTTCTTCCAAGAAGAAAGTCTTTTGGAAAGAAAAAGAAGTCTGTGAAAAAGCAAAAGGTGGAAGGAGAAAAGAAGAAAAAGGCAGAGCTGAAGAAGAAGGCCGCTGATAAAGGAAAGTATTTTCCATTGCAACAATGATGGCCACTTGGAAGCGGAACTGCCCTACTTACCTGGCCACCCTAAAGAACAAGGAAGGAAGGTCCTTCTGGAGGTATGCTCGTTATTGAGTCTAACCTTACGATTTCTTCTGCATCCAGTTGGGTGCTTGACTCTGGTTCTAGTGCTCACTTATGCACTTCTATGCAGGGTCTTGAGGATAGCAGGAGGCTGAGGGATGGTGAGATGATCCTACGCATCGAAAATGGAGCAAGAGTTGCTGCTGTGGCCGTGGGAACATACCCTCTTCGACTACCATCTGGTTTAGACTTAGTTTAAAAGACTGTTATTATGTGCCTGCAGCAAGCAGGAATTTGATTTCTGTTTCTTGCCTTAGCATTAGAAGGCTATGTAATTAGTTTTCTTTAAGGACCATTGTAACATTCTTTATGAAAAGAAATAAAATTGCAAGTGGTTTTCTTATTAACGGTCTTTATCAGTTACATGTTGATGTATCTATTTTTAATTTCGAGCAAAACGTGAATGCCATAAAATCAAAATGACCTAGGGATAGTCCAAACGATAGGTATCTATGGCACCTAAGATTAGGTCATATAGCAGAAGATAGGATTAACAAATTGGAGAAAAATGGGCTATTGAGTCCATTGACTTTTGAGTCATAGCCAATTTGTGAATCCTGTCTTCATGGCAAAATGACCAAACTCCCTTTTGTAGGACATGGGGAAAGGGCCACAGATCTTCTTGCCCTAGTACATACTGATGTGTGCGGCCCATTTGATGTGCCGGCTAGAGGCAATTTTGTCTACTTCATTACCTTTACCGATGATCTGTCTAGGTATGGGTATGTGTATCTTATGAGACACAAGTCTGAAGCTTTTGAAAAGTTCAAAGAATTCAGACATGAAGTAGAAAAGCAAACTGAAAAATCCATTAAGGTTCTTCGATCAGATCGAGGAGGTGAATACCTTAGTCCGAAAATTCCTAGACTATCTTAAGGAAAATGGCATAGTCTCTCAAATGGACTCCACCAGGAACACCTCAACTCAACGGGGTTTCAGAATGGAGGAAATCGGATCCTATTAGATATGGTCCGATCCATGATGAGCTTCACAGACCTCCCTAATTTTCTTTGGGGAAATATCATTTGTTAACTTCAATATACTTACTGAATAGGGTTCCTTCTAAAATCATTTCCTACCACACCGTATGAGATATGGCATGGTAAGAAACCAAGTCTCTGAGTCATCTCAGAATTTGGGATTGTCCGGCTCATGTCAAAAGACAACAAGCGGACAAGTTAGACTTTAGGTCCTTTAGAGCTCGATTTATAGGATATCCTAAAGAGTCATTAGGATATTATTTCTACATTCCAGAAGATCACAATGTGATTGTGAGTCGACATGCCATCTTTCTTGAAAAATAGTTTATTCAAGATAGCGGCATTGGAAAATAGATCAAGCTTGATGGAGAAAGTCTCACAAGAGCAACGAGCTAAGGACCAAATGGAACCAAATCAGGTTAAGCCAATCCATTCACTACCTCCTCCACCTCATAGATCGGAAAGGGTTTCTCGACCCCCTAAGAGGTACTTAGATACTATTTCAGAGGAAGTAGAGAAAATATTTCTCGTAGGTAATGGGGTTCATGATGATGATCCCAAAACCTATAATGAGGTGATATCAGATATCGACTCCGAAAAATGGTTAGAGGCAATGAAGTCAGAAATTGACTTGATGTACTCAAACCAAGTCTGGACCTTGGTAGATCCACCAGAAGGTATAGTACCTATTGGATGTAAATGGATCTACAAGAGAAAGATTGATGCAGATGGGAATATAGAGACATTCAAGGCTAGATTAGTGACAAAATGTTATAGTCAGTGCGAAGGCATTGACTATCAGGATACCTTTTGACCAATAGCCATGCTTAAATCCATCCGCACATTGCTTGCTGTTGCAGCCTATTTCGATTATGGAATATGGCAAATGGATGTGAAAACGTCATTCTTAAATGGATATCTTAAGGAAGATATCCATATGGAACAGCCGCTAGGTTTCACATCTAGTGATGATGATCACAAGGTATGCAAGCTGCAAAGGTCCAGTTCGATTGATTTGGATTAAATCCAATTAGGTTCAAGAAAATCATGCTAGCATATGATTGAGCTTAATTTTCTTCTTCTATAGTCTTTCTGATTTGTCTCGGCTGAGCCAAATTTATTTGGACTCACCAAAGAACTCAATATGGATTTATTTTTGTCTAACTAAAGCTTGTCCAGATCAGAAAAAGATTTTCTTAATTCATTAGATGGAAATAAGACAACACCTGCCAATTCCTATCATCACCCACCATTTTTGGTTTTATCAGGACATTGATCCGATCGTTTGACCAAGTCATTGCAAGAAAGAAAGGAGGAAACGTGCGCCCTATTGGAGTTCATCTAGGGTGCACATCCCTAGGATTTTTCATGAAGAAAAGTGGGCGAAAGCCCCCATATGGCATCACCCCTTTTGGATAGGCTTGGGTGTGTTTTGATAAGATCAAAATACAAGGGAGATTAAAGTTTGCACCAAACTCCTCTCCCTATCTCTTTTCCATGCCTTGTTTTCTATTTTTTTTGTTTGATAAAAATTAGAAGAAAAGTTAAGAAGGCATGGGATATGGTGTGGAGTCCTTCTGCTTTAAGCAAAAGAGTTGCTTAAAGCACCCAGACTCCAGGGCTGCACATAGATCTATAAATAGATCTATTATCAAAGGTGTTTGGCAATTGTGTTTAGACCACGGTGAAGCCCTGCCTCTCCCATCATTTTCATGCCTCTCTTTCAAATCCTATTCCCTTCTCCATGCTTAAAAGGTTGGGCCAAAATTTACAATCAAGTATTGAGAGCGGTGCTGCAAAGATCAAGTCAAGAAGTTGCTGATCAAAAGACGAACATGAAGCCTTCAAAAATCATTTTGAAGGCTCTATGAATCAGATCCAGATCTAATATTTGGTGATTAGATCTAGAAGGAGAGCATCTCTAGATCTAGCTTGAGTGGACTTTGGTAGAGATCAGGCACGTGTGTGGCTCCATCCAGAAACTTAGGAGCATCAGGATCATCGACAGGATAATCAGATTATCCAAATAGGTACTAAAATTAAATCTAATTTAATTTTAATTTTAAATTTTAATATCGAATCTATAGGATTAGATCTGACATGTCTCAGATCTAATTAGGATTTTAGAAATTTTTTTTGAAATGTTCCTTCAAATCCAATCAAATCTGAATGATCTTGTGGCGGAAAATAGAAAATTTTCCTTCAAATGGTATCAGAGCTGTGTTTATAGTTCTTCAGATTAATTTTAGATCTAATTTTTATTATAATTTATAATTTAATATTAATAATTTTAGATATCACATCAGATGTGCTTAGATCTAAAATTAGAAAATTAAATTTTAAATTCATATCGATGTTGTATGAGATACATGTCTAGACTAGGTATAGAATTATTCTATGTATAGTCTAGTGTTATTTTTCTTTTTGATATGATTAAATTTTTTTTAAATCCTTTTATTTTTATTTTTTGATATTATAAATATTATAATCAGATCTAGAAATAGAAAATAAAATTTTTAAATTTTATATGAGATATAAATGATGCATACCTAAACTAGTCATAGAATAGTTCTATGAATTATCTAGAATAGATTTTATTTGATGTGATCAATCTAAAACTTTATTTTTTAGATTTTATATGTGATTTATTAGATCTGAAAGCATATATTTATGATTTAATAAATGATACATGAGATGTATACAGAATATGCATGTATACATCTATAATCTTATATTTGATATATGTTATAGATCTTAATCTTTTGTAGCTTAGTTATTATTTCTGATTAAGACTTTCCCCTTGGCCGTCCAATCATAAGAGTAAGAATGATTTAAAGACCCTCTCTTTCCATTCGATGGGATGCTCTTATGGCATGTAGAAGTGCTGCGAATTTGTCCTTAATCAAAAATCAAAAACTTACTTTTTTGTAAAATTCTAGATCCCAAAATTCCAGGATTTTTTGCATGTTTCTATTATTGAATCCAAACTTAATTAAGAATTAAGATTATAAAATAAATTAGATCTAAAAATTATGAATTTTTAAACCTAAGATATCTTCATAAATTTGGGTTCAGGTTTGGGTAGCTTAATTAGGTCTAGTAGTTGATCAAACCGAATCAAGAGTTGGTTAGATGGGATCAAGAGTGCTTAGAATTAACCAGTCCAATAGGATTAAGTTTGGGTCAAGGTCAACTCACATTCACATATGGTTGACTAAGTCAAGATCTAATTTGGCTTCGTGGCTTGAGCCTGGATTGTAGGCTAACCTAATTAGTTCTGATTCGATAATTTGGTGTCTAAGGTAAGTTTGGTAGATATGATCGATTGGTTTTTAATTGAGAGCTACTCGATCTAAATGCGTTCTTATCGAGTTAATGTCATATCCCTTATATTGGTCTTACTAATAATTCGAGCTAACCCATGCTACTAGGTTAGTCATAATTGTTATGACTAAGTCAAGTCAAATTTAAAGAGACCTAAATCAAATCTTTCTAAGAAAATATTAAGTCATAGATCTTCCACCATTATAGATGTGCGAGCCCTTCTTGAGATTGATTGCTCTCGGTTAGTTATAGTTATTTAGTTGTACCGAGAAGATGCAACCATGTCTATTAAGCGTTAGATGCTATGGATTGGAAGATGGATTGGACTCAATATTTTGGATATGATGAGAGACCCAATCAAAAATCCAATTTGTACAAATGGTGGGTCTGACTTAACTAAGGATTGGACCAATTTTTTGGGTATGGTGAGCTTCGTGAATTAGAGATCAGGTTTGGATGCACCATGATTAGAGAATTATTAGATAAAGAGTTGTCCACTCATCGGTTGACCCATCATCAATAACTATTAGGTGAGGTGGTGAGCCACTCAATGGGACCACACCATCCACTAGAAATCAATTGACCATGGAGATTTTTGTATCTCTATCAAGAAAGTGTAAGATTTAAAAATGAAACTTCTAAATAAATTGATTGAGTCTAATTACAAAATCTAACTAGAAACTTTGACTCTCTATAGAAAAATATCTATGTCTAACTCATTGGCCTGTATCCTGGACACCCACGGACTGATCGGATCCAATTATAAGAATTGGCACCGAAACTAAAAAATTATTTTGGATTCCAAAAAGCTGACTCATGTATTGGACTAGGACCCTCCCACCTTACCAGCCCATCCATCTGCTGAACAGAGAGCATCTCTGAAAAAGTGGACGGACGAAGATAATAAAGCTAGGTGCTACATGTTGGGCTTAATGTCTAATGAGCTTCAGTGCCAACATGAGGATATTAAGACTACTCGACAAATATTGACTCACCTATAAGAGTTGTTTGGTAAGGAGAGTTGCATAGCTAAGTATCAAGTCAAGATCATTATCTGATGATGATCAAGGACTTAGAAGAGCTTGAGAAGTTTGGTGTCAAGCTAGATAGGGACTTGCAAATTGATGTGATCTTACAGTCCTTAACTGATGTATATGGACAGTTCATCATGAACTTTTATATGCATAAGCTATAATATACTCTAGCTGAATTGATGAACATGCTGGTTATTGCTGAGCTTTCTTTAAAAGGCTCAAAGGGCTCAGTGCTTGCTGTAGAGCGAACTTCCTCCAAAAGAAAGTCTTTTGAAAAGAAGAAGAAGTCTATAAAGAAGTAGAAGACTGAAAGTGGAAAGAAGAAGGCAGAGCTGAAGAAGAAGATCGTGGATAAAGAAAAATGTTTTCATTACAACACCGACGGTCACTGAAAGTAGAACTGTCCTCTATACCTGGCCAGCCTAAGGAATAAGAAGGAGGCAGGTTCTTCTAAAGGTATGCTCGTTATTGAGTCTAACCTTATGAATTTTTTTGCATCCAGTTGGATGCTTGACTTTGGTTCTAGTGCTCATTTGTGCACTTCTATGTAGGGTCTTGAGGAGAGCAGGAGGCTGAGGGATGGAGAGATGATCCTATGTATCGGGAACAAAGTAAGAGTTGCTACTGTGGTCGTAGAAATCTATTCTCTTCGATTACCGATAGGATTAGAATTAGTACTTAGGAACTATTTTTATGTACCTGTAGCTAGCAAAAATTTGATTTCTATTTCATGTTTAGCACAGGAAGACTATGTAATTAGTTTTCTTAAGGACCATTATAATATTCTTTTTGAAAGAAATAAAATTGCAAGTACTTTCCTTATAAATGGTCTCTATCAGTTACATATTGATGTTTCTATTTTTAATATCGAGCAAAACGTAAATGCCATAGGATCAAAGTGAGCTAGGAATAGTCTAAATGATAGGAATCTTTGGCACCATAGGCTAGGTCATATAGCTGAAAATAGGGTTAACAAATTGGAGAAATCCAGGCTATTGAGTTTGTTAACTTTCGAGACATATTCGATTTATAAATCATGCCTTCGTGACAAAATGACCAAGCTCCCTTTTGTAGGACATGGGAAAAGGGCCATAGACCTACTTTTTCTATACACAAATGTGTGCGATCCATTTGATGTGCTGATCAGAGATAATTATATCTACTTCATCATCTTTATCAATGATTTATCTTGATATAGGTATGTGTATTTGATGCAACATAAGTTTGAAGCCTTTGAAAAATTCAAAAAATTTAGACTCGAAGTAGAAAAACAAATAGAAAAGCCTATTAAGACTCTTCGATCAGATCGAGGAGGTAAATACTTTAATTAAAAATTCTTGAATTATCTCAAAAAAATGGCATGGTCTCATAATGGACTCCACCTGAAATAACTCAACTCAACGGAATTTTAGAATGGAGAAATTAGATCCTATTAGATATGGTCTAATTCATGATGAGCTTCACGGACCTCCTTGAGTTTCTTTGGGGACATAGTGTTGTCGCAATCACTATGGCATCACCTAGCTCTGATACCAAGCTGTTGGGATAATCGGTATTGCTTTGATACCAATTGTTATCCTATGGCTACTCGAAACCATAGTCATAGATCTGATCTCTTATGCAAACTTAGGTTTTAATTCAAAAACCTAAAAGAAGAATGAAGTAGAGGATGGCAGCACCTAGGGCTTGGCATTGGAACTAGAGAGAAAAGAGAGAAGAGAGTTAAGGAGAAAAGCTGTATATTGATTCTACTTTCTTATTGTAAAGATTACAATATCTTGATTTATATATCCTAAGATTTCTGCTATACCACATGAACCCTAATAAACCCAAACTCCTACTAAAAAACTTCTCTAGGCTAATCTAATACATAAATTTACCACCTTAAGATCTTATTGGACCAGGCCTTAAGACCCCAAATAGAAAACCCCATCCAGTTTTATTCCCATCGTCAAGTCGGCTCTATCAGGAGCCAAACTGGCTCGACTGTGTCTTGCTAGAACGTCATCTTCTATCTTTCTGAGATAGCCAGCTCTACTGCACCCTGAGCTAGCTTGGTCTCAACCTAAGCCAACTCAACTGTGTATCAAAGCTAGCCCACCTGTGTGCCAGCCCCTTATTTTGATTGATTCTCTTCCTTGACTTTGGTCCTTTGCTCCATCTTATGTCACAGATCTCTGGAGCACCTACCAAGCCTCCTTAAAATCCTTACATCTGAACCTCAAGCCTGTGTAGAGCTACATACCGCCTTCATCCTAGGACAACTCCTATCCTAGCTCTAAGACTCATGCCCATTCTAGTCTTTCGGAGCCAACACCCTGGCTCCTCTTGTAGCCTCCCAAGGCTTGAGAGCACTACACCAATCCTCACAATCTCCATCTTGGAGTGCCCAAACCTTGGCACATCTGACAATGTTCCTCTGCACGATCCCACTGTCGTTGCATGTCCTAACAACTACTTATGCACACCTTACCACTGCCATCTCTCTTCAGCTACTGAGCTTTCTTTGAGGCCTTTGGGATGACCGCCTCCACCGCTGAAGACCTTGGCTTGCATCTATGCACCACCCTTGAAGTTGTAGACATCCTTCTACTTGGCAATCGCATCATTTATCTAGACTTTCATAAAAAATCTACAGCAATCCTATGCCAACACCCGCTGCATACCCTGACATAGTCTCCTCAGAACTATGCCTATCCTTCCGCACATGCTACTCCATCTGAAATTGTGCATCTCCAACATTGATGCTAGGATATTGGTCCTCCTGCACTCCTCCATTTTGAACTCGTGTCAATACTCTCTCCACTGGTGAAGCCACCTCTATCCGATGCTCCACCTAAAATTGAAGTCCTTCTAATGTCGCAGAAACTGACTCTGTAACCAAGTTCCTCGAGGCCAACCATCCAATGCTGCACCGCTAAGCTTACTGCTGCACCTCGAACATAATCACTACTCCTTCTGATCCTCCACACTCTAGGGATCTCTTCAAAACCATCTCGGATATACTACACCCTGCGGGCACCTTTGAAACCACCAAGAGCTTATTCGACTCTTCACTTTCTGCGACTGAACCGATGAAATCTGACTTTTCTCCTTTCTTGTACTTCTTTCAAAGTAGATATTCTCACTTAAAGTGTCCAATTTCAACACACTTAAAGCACTTCTTGGACCCCTTGCTGCTTCTTTGCTGACCCTTCTTCTTTCCTTGCTTAGGCCTCGCTGACACCATGAGATCCTCCTAGAAGACCTCTCTCTTCGACATCCATTCCTACTACTCATTGACCTTAGCACTGATACGATCTCCTCTCATACACCAGTATCTCCTTACCATATAGTAATATAGTTACCAACAGATCAAAGCACCCGGATAACGAACATAGCAACAATAAACTCTTATCCTCCTCTTCAAGCTCTATCCTAATGTTGAGCAAATCCATGTTCATCCAGTCAAACCGTTGAATATGCCCCGCTGAAGGAACTAGATCTAGGATTTTATAGGTAGATCTTAAAACCTTTTCAAGATCTTGCAGCGAAAGACTTTTAAATAAATCTAAAATTTATTTAAATAACTATGTAAATACTTAGATCTCAGATCTGTTATATGATTAAGGTATTCTATTAAATCAAAAATTAAAATTAAATAAAAAAAAAGATTGATCAAATCAACCTAGATCTACACTACATCAAATGTAGGTATGAAGTTTATAGATCAGATCTATTACCTGAGCAAGTTTAAATGTTCTAACTTACTGATCCAAGCTTAAAGATGAAGTCATGAGCTACACACATGTCTGACCTCTAGGAGTCATCCACACAAGCCTACGATCTCTGATCTGAAATTCGATGTAGAAAATCAGCACAGCATGCTAGTACTGTACTGATCCTTCTTCGACGGTCGATCCGATACTCCCTTCTTCAAAATTTGGAATCTTCAAAATATGAGAAGGAAGATGAGAGTTTGCTAATCTGAGACTCTCTCAAAAAAAACTCAAAAGAAAGGAGAAGAGATTGAAAATAAAACAGCCCTAGAAGAAGATCCTCTTCTTCTTCTCTTTTCTCTCACCTAGACACCTAGTTTGGTGCCTATGGAACCCCAACACCTAAGGATCCTCTTTCTTTGATTTTTGCACACCCCAAACCTCTCCCAAAGCTCTATATTTCACAAAAAAATTAAAATAAAATTCGTTCAATAAATAGAAAAAAAAAAGAGTCCAAGTTAGATCAAATTTCTAGACTAGGAATATCCAAACATGAGAAGTTGTTGGGGCGCCCAAGAGTTGGGCGCCTCCTCCATAATTTTTGGCGTGGACCAGCAAGGGAGGGCACACAAAAATGGAGATTATTTTTATAAAATAAAAAAATAATTAATTAAAAGAGAGGCTAACACTCAAGGAAAGATGTTTTAGTCAACAAGGATTCTATCTCATAGAATCCTAAGCAAAACCAATTTCTCCTTTGACTTGGTCTTCCACCTAACTTCCAAATATGACTTGGAGGGAGAGAGGGGGCATGAAAATCAGGAAGAAAAGTATTTTCCATGAAAAATACCTAAAAAATAGGTATGGAGGCATTGGGACCAAAGTGGTGCAACGAGATAGGGAGTCCTAGTCACACTAGGACTCCTATTTTGACTTGATCAAACAAGATCTTTTAACCAAATAAAATCAAGATTAAACCAATCCAATTAAATAAGACCCTAACCCATTTAAGAACTTAATTAAATCAAATTTAATTCTAATTTATTTTTTAATTAAATTAAAAAATTAGATTAATCCGAGTCCTAGTTAGACTAGGACTAGTTCTTCCTTGCACTTGGCTTATTCAATAAACCAATTAGACTTGATCCAACCAAGCCTAAACCAAATATAATTAAATTATATTTAATTAAACTTAATCTCAATCTATTAGCTTAATCAAATTAAGTCAATTAGCAATTCAATTGCTAATCAATCCTCCTACAACACCTGCACTAGGTTAAACACCATCATATTGATTGTTTAACCCTAGAACTGAAGCAAAAATCTTATTTCCCAGGTCAGATTTGTTCAGATCTGATTAGATCAATAGAAATATTTTAAAAAAGAAAATTCTTAGATTTAAATTAAATCTGATACTCTTTAGATCTAATTTTATCAATCTGATAAAATAAATTAAATTAAATTAAATTAAATCTAATTTAATTGTACCTTGTTATGGGTAATCCTATTATCCTATGATGATCATGATGTTTACCTAAGGTTTTGGATGTAGCCATGCAAGCGCCTGACCTCTACCAGTATCCACTCGGTAGGATCTGGAGATCCTCTTCTTCTCTATCATCCTCCAAAAATCAGATCTGGATCTGATCTTGGAGGATCTTCAAAACTCTTTTGAAGATCAGCAGTCGTCCTCTTGCAGCAGTGCAGCCTTCTTCCTTTCTCATCGCCTTTCTTTGATCTGGATCGCACCAACTCAAGGTCCAAAACTCCTTTTGGACGTGGAGAGGAGAAGGAGAAGGACTGAAGGTTGGCATGGAGGAAGGGGGGAGAGGCAGCCTTGGGGCATGGGGTTTCTCAAAGGGTAGAACCTTCTCAATCTGAGTTGGGCGCAGATAGGTCTTATTTATAGACCCTGCTGTGATCCAACTCCTCTCTTTCCCAACCAATCATAACTTTGTGAAATCAGATCTAAATCTGATTGGTGGGATAGAGTCCCTGATTCCTCCTTAGAGGGCCCTAAGACCAGTCAAACCTCCTTAGGTGGTCTAAGATTGGTCAAAGAAGAACTCTAATTGGAGCCATCCAAGTAGAAAGGAAGCCCTGGAGTCCCAACATAGGGACTCCTAGGCATCCTCCAACTTGGGCGCACACCTGCCTAGGGTGGCGTGCGCCCTCTTCCCTTGCCAGGTTCTGGCAGGGGGACAAGCCCCCACCAGCTCTCCAATAGGTGCATGACATGTGGACAGAAAGTCAAAGTGTCAATGGTCAACATTTGACCAGTCAAAGGTAGACTTTTGACCAAAGTCAAAGAGACAAGAAATGGCAGGTGACCAAAAATGGCAGGTAATGTCTTACAAAATAAGACAACCTTTTCTGACTTGGACAACCTCCAGTCAGACCATATGAAAGGCCTCTGATTGAGCACAAACTCCTTTGGCTCAGTCAGGACAACTTATTTATGATAGTAAAAGAAGAACGTTAGGTTCAATCGAGTGCTAGCACGATTTTCCTTGAACCTAATTGAATCTCATTCAGATCAATTGAACTAGATCAGTTCAATTGATGATCACCAGATTCAAACCCTTGTTTGTGTGACCCAGTTAGGTTCAGTTCTGTATGGTAATGGGATATGTCATGATCTCTATCATCGACATCATCGAAACTCCTTTCGATGGATCAGAACTCTTCTGATTCGAACAGCTAGAATGATCGATCATCTAAATCATTCTAATTGCTCCCAAAATCCACCAGTGACACCTAGCAGTATATGGTGGCAACCCATCAGAGCTGAATGCGAACCTCTTGGTGCAGCTACCTGTGTGATTAAGTTCTTCTATCTTGAGCCCCGATCAGATTAGGGTTAAGGTGAACTCGTCAAACCCTAGTTTCTGTCATATGATGTAATCATTCGATTCAAGTCCAATGTGAAAATCCTAAATAGAAACTCTTTCTATTATTTCACTCTGCCATGGCCATGGGCTTCTGGACTTGATTCTCATGATCATCATAGGGCTGCTCCTCTACCACCGAGGTAGATAGATTCCATCTTGATGCAATCCAGTTCCTACAATGAACATGCTATAGCCAACATACACCTCAGGATTCCATATGGCTAGGAGATCCGAGTAATGGTGTAGTCAAACTATAACACCCTCAAGGTGAACTGTCCGATGCATCTCAGGTCAAAGAACCAGACACACTACTGCAGCATCGAGTCAGTCATTGACGAGAAGGTAGACTTCCTAATGACTACTCGAGGTGGTCACGCTCAGTGCCCTCGTTCTCTAACGAGTACCTGTACTCTCGCTCTCGGTGTCTCCACACCGTAGACTCAAGACTCATCTACTAAAGAGAAGCGATTGTACACCAACCTTCCGGATCAATCACCATCCTCGTGATGATCCTATGGTCGGAGCATTTTATGAGTTAATAATGATTATTCATGTCTTAAATTTTCAACTCTTGAAAATATGAATTATCATTACCATTAACTCAAAGGATGTATCACAGACACTAAATACACATATGTGATAGAAAATAACCCATTTTATTGATTTATAGTCAAAATTATAATTTTGCCCCTAGAAGTGTATTACAAGTGTCAGCCAATTCTGGCTTCTAGGGCACATATATCTAACAATCTCCCACTTGTCCTAAAGCCAATTGGCTACAAGTCTAAGTCCCATCTTCTCAAGGTGGGCTTCGATCTTCTGCTGGCCCAACGGCTTTGTAAGTGGGTCTGCCACATTATCTGTGGAGTCGACTCTCTTGACCTCGACATAACCCTTCTCGAGGTAATCGCGGATGAGGTGGTATCGCCGCTCAATGTGCTTGGATTTCTGGTGAGACCTTGGCTCCTTAGCAAGGGCTATGGCGCCATTATTGTCGCAGTATAGAGGAATGGCATCTGATGGCATTACTCCAATTTCTGCAGCAAACTTCTTTGTACCAGAATGCTTCCTTCGTAGCCTCTGATGCAGCGATATATTCTGCTTCCATGGTGGAATCTGCTATCACCGTTTGCTTGGAACTCTTCCAGCTGACAGCACCACCATTGCACACAAACAGACTCCCAGATGTCGACTTTCGATCATCTATATCGGACATGAAATCCGAGTCTGTGTATCCCTGGACTTGGAGTTCTCCGTTACCAAAGACCAACATCATATCCTTAGTTCTTCTCAAGTACTTAAGGATACATTTCACAGAAGTCCAGTGTTCTTCACCTGGATTTGACTGATATCTGCTTGTGACACTCACAGCATGGGCTATATCAGGTCGT
The DNA here is from genome assembly GCA_006176705.1 of Cocos nucifera. NCBI lineage: Eukaryota > Viridiplantae > Streptophyta > Magnoliopsida > Arecales > Arecaceae > Cocos > Cocos nucifera. The sequence continues at coordinate 98,238 of QRFJ01001526.1, read as the reverse complement.
GTACATAGCATGGCATACATGAGGCTCCCTATTGCAGAAGCATAAGGGATCTTGCTCATGCATTCTATTTCCTCAGGTGTGCTAGGGCACATCTTCTTGGAAAGATGAATACCATGTCTGAAGGGTATTAATCCCCTCTTAGAGTTTTCCATACTAAACCTCTTTAGTACTTCCTCTATGTACATCTTCTGTGAAAGTCCTAGCATCCTATTCGGTCTATCTCTATAGACCTTAATTCCTAGAATAAAGGATGCTTCACCTAGGTCTTTCATGGAGAATTCCTTTAGACAACCATATTTTGACTGATGGTCAACATGGGAATATCATTCCCAATAAGGAGGATGTCATCCACGTACAATACGAGGAAGACAACAGCGCTCCCACTGACCTTTTTGAAAACACATGGTTCCTCCTTCATTTTTGATGAAACCAAATATTTTGATCACATCATTGAAAATGAGTGTTCCAGCTCCGAGATGCTTGCTTAAGTCCATATATGGACCTTTGCAGCTTGCATAACCTTGTGATCAGTATCACTGGATGTGAAACCTAGCGGCTGTTCCATATAGATATCTTCCTCAAGATATCCATTTAAGAATGTCCATTTTCACGTCCATTTGCCATATTTCATAATCGAAATAGGCTGCAATAGCAAGCAATGTGCGGATGGATTTTAGCATAGCTACTGGAATGGAAAAGGTATCCTGATAGTCAATGCCTTCACGTTGACTATAACCTTTTGCCACTAATCTAGCCTTGAATGTCTCCACATTCCCATCTGCACCAATCTTTCTCTTGAAGATCCATTTACATCCCAATAGGTACTATACCTTCTGGTGGATCTACCAAGGTCCAGACTTGGTTTGAGTGCATCGAGTCAATTTCTGACTTCATTGCCTCTAGCCATTTCTCGGAGTCGATATCTGATATCGCCTCGTTGTAGGTTTTGGGATCATCACCATGAGCACCATTACCTATGAGGAACATTTTCTCTACATCCTCTGAAATAATACCTAAGTATCTTTCAGGGGGATGGGAAAACTCTTTTCCGATCTACGAGGTGGAGGAGGTAGTGTTCTTATTGGCTCAACCTGATTTGGTTCCAATTGGTCCTTAGCTCGTTGCTCTTGTGAGACTTTCTCATCAAGCTTAATCTATCTGCTTTCCAATGCCGCTATCTTGAATAAACTATTTTTCAAGAAAGATGGCATGTCGACTCACAATCACATTGTGGTCTTCTGGAATGTAGAAATAGTATCCTAATGACTCTTTAGGATATCCTATGAATCGAGCTCTAAAGGACCTAAACTCTAACTTGTCCGCTTGTTGTCTTTTGACATGAGCCGGACAACCCCAAATTCTGAGATGACTCAGACTTGGTTTCTTACCATGCCATATCTCATACGGTGTGGTAGGAACGGTTTTAGAGGAAACCCTATTCAGTAGATAATATATTAAAGTTAACAATGAATGTCCCCAAAGAAAATCAGGGAGGTCTGTGAAGCTCATCATGGATCGGAACCATATCTAATAGGAGTCCGATTTCTCCATTCTGAAACCCCGTTGAGTTGAGGTGTTCCTGGTGGAGTCCATTGAGAGACTATGCCATTTTCCTTGAGATAGTCTAGGAATTCTTCGACTAAGGTATTCACCTCCTCGATCTGATCGAAGAACCTTAATGGGTTTTTCAGTTTGCTTTTTCTACTTCATGTCTGAATTCTTTGAACTTTTCAAAGGCTTCAGACTTGTGTCTCATAAGATACACATACCCATACCTAGATAGATCATCGGTAAAGGTTAATGAAGTAGACAAAATTGCCTCTAGTCGGCACATCAAATGGGCCGCACACATCAGTATGTACTAGGGCAAGGAGATCTGTGGCCCTTTCCCCATGTCCTAACAAAAGGGAGCTTTAGTCATTTTGCCATTGAAGACATAGATTCACAAATTGGATATGACTCAAAAGTCAATGGACTCAATAGCCCATTTTTCTCCAATTTGTTAATCCTATCTTCTGCTATATGACCTAATCTTAGGTGCCATAGATACCTATCGTTTGGACTATCCCTAGGTCATTTTTTGGCATTCACGTTTTGCTCGATAGTTAAAGAATAGGTACATCAATATGTAACTGATAAAGACCATTAATAAGGAAACCACTTTGCAATTTTATTTCTTTCATAAAGAATGTTACAATGGTCCTTAAAGAAAACTAATCACATAGCCTTCTTGTGCTAAGCATGAAACAGAAATCAAATTCCTGCTAGCTGCAGGCACATAATAACAGTCTTTTAAGTACTAAGTCTAAACCAGATGGTAATCGAAGAGGGTATGTTCCCACGGCTACTGCAGCAACTCTTGCTCCATTACCGACATGTAGGATCATGTCTCCATCCCTCAGCCTCCTGCTATCCTCAAGACCCTGCATAGAAGTGCACAGATGAGCACTAGAACCAGAGTCAAGCACCCAACTGGATGCAGAAGAAACCGTAAGGTTAGACTCAATAACGAGCATACCTCCAGAAGGACCTTCTCCTTCTTGTTCTTTAGGGTGGCCAGGTAAGTAGGGCAGTTCCGCTTCCAATGGCCGTCGCTGTTGCAATGGAAACACTTTCCTTTGTCATCGGCCTTCTTCTTCAGCTTTGCCTTTCTTCTTCTTTCCACCTTCCACCTTCTGCTTTTTCACAGACTTCTTTTTCTTTCCATAAGACTTTCTTTTGGAAGAAGTCCGTTCCATAGCAAGAACTGAAGCCTTTAGAACCTTTCATAGAAAGCTCAGCAGGTAACCAGCATATTCATTAAGTTCGGCCAAGAGTAATTTTGAAGTTTATGCATATGGTAATTCATGATGAACTTGCCCATATGCATCAGTCAAGGATTGCAGAATTATATCATTCTGCAGGTCCAAGTCTAACTTCACACCGAGCTTCTCAAGCTCTTTCCATGTCCTTGATCATCATGTCAGATACAGTGATCTTGGACTGACTGCCCATCATGCATCTTAGCCTTAAAAAGTCATTTAGTGACTTGATATTTGGCTGCGCGACTCTGTTCACCAAACATCTCCTGTAGGTGAGCCAACATTTGGCGAGCAGTCCCGATATCTTCATGTTGGCGCTGGAGCTCATCAGACATCGAGCCCAACATGTAGTATCTGGCCTTATTATCTTCATCCGTCCATTTTTCCAGAGACGCTCTCTGTTCAGTGAATGGATGGACTGGTAAGGTGGGAGGGATCCTGGTCCAATAACATGAGTTAACTTCTCAAAATCCAAAATGAATTTTGTAGTTCCTGAAGCCAATCTTTATAATTGGGTCTGATCAGTCTATGTGTGTCCAGGATACGTGCTAATGAGGTTGGACGCAGATATTTTTCTTTTTCCTGTAGAGAGTCAAAGATTTCTAGTTAGATACTTGTAATTATGAGACTTGACCAATTTATTTAGAGATTTTATTTTTAAATAAATTAGCTCTCACTATTTTCTTTGGATCCCTACACTCCCTCTGTAGAGATGCAAAAATCTCCATGATTAATGATTTCTAGTGGGTGGTGCGGTCTCACCAACTGACTCATCACCTCACCTAACAGTTATTGGTGATGGGTTAGCCAATGAGTGAACAACTCTTGTTCAATGATTCTCTAATCATGGTGCACCCAAACTTGGTCTCTAATTCATGAATCTCACCGTATCCAAATATTGATCCACTCCTTAGTTAAGTCAGACCCACCATTTGCATAGACTGGATTCCTAATTGAGTCTCTCACCGTATCCAGAATATTGAGCCCAACTCATCCTCCAGCCCATAGCATCCAATGCCTAATAGACATGGTTGCATCTTTTCCCGGTGCAACTGAGCCACTGTATCCAGCCGAGAACAATCAACCCCGGGAAGGGCCCGCACATCTACAATGGTGGAAGACCTCAGACTTAATCTTTTCTTAGGAAGAATTGATTAGAGAGAGGATCCTTATATGGCATATAGCGACCTATGCTCGATAGACGCTGTCGTCCTAATTAATAACCTATCATTTGGTCGTGAACAAATTTAAGGACTAATCGATAAATTCTCTCTTTATTGCAACTTAATAGTCTTAAGGACTTCATCATAATAATAGAATTCATTAGAAGATGTAAACTTATGATGAAAAAATATCAAAATATTTTTTTATTAATTAATAAATTAATTACAATATCTCAACTGTCAACAGACTGATGATTGACTTTGGAATACAATTTCAACAACTCCCACTTGTCCTAAAGCCACTCGACACAGTATCTAATACCCATCTTTGACTTATGGTTGTCGAACTCCTTGATTGCCAGGACTTTAGTGAAGAGGTCGGCTAGGTTCTCCTTTCCATCAATCTTCTAAAGATCGACATCACCACGATTCATGGTCTCATGGACTAAATGGAAGCGGCATAGAATATGCTTTATTCACTAGTGTGCCTTCGGTTCCTTTGCTTGAGCTATGGCACCAGTGCTATCGTAGTAGGACAAGACTGAACCATCAATAGAGGATGCTACTCTAAGCTTGGTGATGAACTTTCTCAGCCACACAACTTTTTTTATTGCATCTGATGCTGCCATGTACTCTACTTTGCAAATAGAGTCAGCCACTGTATGCTGTTGAAACTTTTCCAGTAGATGGCTCCATCATTTAGAGAAAAGATATACCTCGACACACTTTTACTATCATCATGATCATATTGAAAGCTGGAGTCTGTAAACCCCACAAGCTTTAGATCTGACTCACCATAAATCAACCATTGGTCCTTAGTATTTCTCAAATACTTAAAGATGATTTTAACTACCTTTCAGTGATATTCTTCAGGATCAGACTAGTATCTACTCACCACTCCTAGTGAATATGCCACATCTGGTCTCATACATATCATTGCATACATAATAGACCCCACTACCGAAGTATATGGAATTCTACTTATACGCTCTCTCCCTTTAGGAGTTATCGAATAATTCTTCTTAGAAAGAGAAATTTCTTGGCCTATCGAAAGATAGCCCTTTTTGAAATTCTCCATGCTGAACCTCTTCAGCATAATTTCTAAGTACGTGGATTGGGATATACCAAGCATCCTTTTAAATCTATCCTTATAGATCTTAATCCCTAGGATGTAGGATGCTTCACCCAAGTCCTTCATGGAGAACTATGATGACAACCAGACTTTTATTCCTTATAGTGTGGGGTGTCATTGAAAGGAAAATCCGAATTTCTCGGACCAGGTTCGTTCAGATCTGATCAGATCAAGAGATATATTTCAAAAAAAAATTTCTTCGATCTAGATCAGATCTAAGATGTTTCAGATCTGATTATTATTATTTTAGAAATTAAATAAAATCTAGATAAATTAAATCAAATTTAATTTACCTTGATATGGGTAATCCTATTATCCGTTGATGATCCTGTATGCAGCAGAAGGTTCTGGATCTAGCCACGCAAGTGCCTAGCCTCTACTAGTATCCACTCAAGCAGGATCTGGAGATCCTCTTCTTCTCTATCATATCTCCAAAAATTAGATCTGGATCTGATCTGGAGGATCTTCAAAACTCCTTTTGAAGATCAGCAGTCGTCCTTTGCAGCAGTGCAGCCTTCTAGCTTTCAGTCGCCTTTCTTTGATCTAGATTGCACCAACCAAAAATCCAAAACTCCTTTTAGACATGGAGAGGAGAGGGAGAAGGTGGTTTGGCATGGAGGAAGAGGGGAGAGGCAGCCTTGGGGCGTGGGAATTGTGATTCCTTTCAATCACTTCCCATCACTATCTGGGTTGGGCGCAGGGTCTTATTTATAGACTATCTGTGATCCAACTTCTCTTCTTCCCAATCAATCACAACTCTTTGTGAAATCAGATCTAAATCTGATTGGTGGGGAATAGAGTCCCCTGGATTCCTCCTTAGAGGGTGCCTAAGACCAGTCAAAGTTGGTTCTTAGGAGAACTCTAATTGGAATCCAAAAAGGAGATAGAGTCCCTGTCCAATAGGGACTCCTAGGCATCTCCAACTTGGGCACACGCCTAAGGTGGCGTGCACCCTCCTCCTTGCTAGGTTCTGGCAGGGGGACAAGCCCCCACCAGCTCTCCAATAGGTGTGTGACATGTGGTCAAAAGTCAAAGTGTCAATGGTCAACATTTGACCAGTCAAAGGTAGACTTTTGACCAAAGTCAAAGAATAAGAAATGATAGGTGACCAAAAATGGCAGGTAATGTCTTACAAAATAAGATAACCTTTTCTGACTTGAACAACCTCTAGTCAAACCATATGAAGGCCTCTGATTGAGCACAAACTCCTTTGGCTCAGGCAGGACAACTTATTTATGATAGTAAAAGAAGAACGTTAGGTTCTATCGAGTGCTAGCATGATTTTCTTGAACCTAATTGAATCTCATTCAGATCAATTGAATTAGACCAGTTCAATTGATGATCACCAGATTCAAACCCTTATTTGTGTGACCCAGTTAGGTTTAGTTCTATATGGTAATGGGATATGTCATGATCTCTATCATCGACATCATCGAAACTCCTTTTGATGGATCAGAACTCTTCTGATTCAAACAGCTAGAATGATCGATCATCTAAATCATTCTAATTGCTCCCAAAATCCACCAGTGACACCTAGTAGTATATGGTGGCAACCCATCAGAGCTGAATGTGAACCTCTTGCTGCAGCTACCTGTGTGATTAAGTTCTTCTATCTTGAGCCCCGATCAGATTAGGGTTAAGGTGAACTCATCAAACCCTAGTTTCTGTCATATGATGTAATCATTCGATTTGAGTCCGATGTGAAAATCTAAATAGAAACTCTTTCTATTATTTCACTCTGCCATGGCCATGGACTTCTGGACTTGATTCTCATGATCATCATAGGGCTGCTCCTCTACCACCGAGGTAGATAGATTCCATCTTGATGCCATCCAGTTCCTACAATGAACATGCTATAGCCAACATACACCTCAGGGTTCCATATGGCTAGGAGATCGAGTAATGGTGTAGTCAAACTATAACACCCTCAAGGTGAACTTGTCGATGCACCTTAGGTCAAAGAACCAGACACACTACTGCAGCATCGAGTCAGTCATTGACGAGAAGGTAGACTCCCTAATGACTACTCGAGGTGGTCACGCTCAGTGCCCTCATTCTTAACGAGTACCTGTACTCTCGCTCCGGTGTCTCCACACCGTAGACTTAAGACTCATCTACTAAAGAGAAGCGATTGTACACCAACCTTCCGGATCAATCACCATCCTCGTGATGATCCTATGATCGGAAGCATTTTATGAGTTAACAATGATTATTCATGTCTTAAATTTTTAACTCTTGAAAATATGAATTATAATTATCATTAACTCAAAGGATGTATCACAGACACTAAATACACATATGTGATAGAAAATACCCATTTTATTGATATTAGTCAAAATTATAATTTTGCCCTTAGAAGTGTATTACAAGTATCAGCCAATTCTAGCTTCTAGGGCACATATATCTAACAGTCATTTCCAATTAAGAGAATATCGTTCACGTACGAAATAAGGAATACCACTACAGGACCATTTGCCCATTTGTAAATGCTGGGTTCTTCTCCGTTCTTAATGAAGCCATATATTTTGATCACTTTATCAAAATGCATGTTCCAACTCCAAGATGCCTACTTCAATCCATAAATGGATCTCTGAAGCTTGCACAACTTGGACTCATCTGTGGATGTGAATCCTTCAAGTTGTATCATATACACCTCTTCGATCAGCTCTCAATTTAGAAAAGCTGTCTTCACATCCATCTACCAAATCTCATAGTCTAGATGGGCAGCAATGGCAAGCATGATCCGAATGGACTTGAGCATTGCCATAGGGGAGAACATCTTGTCATAGTCAATACCATAACGTTGACGATATTCCTTGGCAACTAAACGGGCTTTATAGGTCTCCACCTTTCTATCTGTGCCCCTCTTCCTTTTGAAGATCCATTTATACTAATGGGTTTGACCCCTTTAGGTGGGTCAACTAACGTCCATACAATATTGACCTTCATAGAATCCATTTTAGATCTCATGGCTTCTAGCTATTTCTTAGAGTCGGATCTCTGAATCGTATCCATATAAGTAATCGGGTCCTCATCGTTCTCATCGAGTTTGATGGGATCACCATCCTCGACCAAGAATCCATAGTATCTGTCCGGATGGTGGGATATTCTGTTGGATCTCCTTAATGGTGCGGGTTCACTAGGCTTCGAATCTGGTCTGATCAAATCTGACTTAGGTTCTAAAGGAAAATCCTGATTTTTCGATCCAGGTTCGTTCAGATCTGATCTGGGTAATCCTATTACCCTGTTGATGATCCTGTTTGTAGCGGAAGGTTCTGGATCTTAGCCACGCAAGCACCTGGCCTCTACCGATATCCACTCGGGTTGGATCTGGAGATCCTCTTCTTCTCTATCACGCCTCCAAAAATCAGATCTAGATCTGATCTGGAGGATCTTCAAAACTCTTTTGAAGATGAGCAGTCGTCCTTTGCAGCAGCGCAGCCTTCTTACTTTTGATTGCCTTTCTTTGATCTAAATTGCACCAACCAAGGTCCAAAACTCCTTTTGGACGTGGAGAGCAAGGGGAGAAGGTGGTTTGGCATGGAGAGGGAGGGGAGAGGCAGCCTTGGGGCATGGAGAAACTATGATCTCATCATATCTCATACAATCTGAGTTGGATACAGGGTCTTATTTATAGACTAGCTGTGATCCAACTCCTCTTCTTCCCAACCAATCACAACCCTTTGTGAAATCAGATCTAAATCTGATTGGTGGGAATAGAGTCCCCTGAATTCCTCCTTAGAGGATGCCTAAGACCAGTCAAAGTTGGTTCTTAGAAGAACTCTAATTGGAATCTAAAAAGGAGATGGAGTCCTTGTCCAACAAGGACTCCTAGGCGCCTCCAACTTGGGCACACACCTAGGGTGGCGTGCCCCCTTCTCCTTGCCAGGTTCTGGCAGGGGGACGGCCCCTACCAGCTCTCCAATAGGTGCATGACATGTGGTCAAAAGTCAAAGTGTCAATGGTCAACGTTTGACCAGTCAAAGGTAGACTTTTGACCAAAGTCAAAGAACAAGAAATGGCAGGTGACCAAAAATGGCAGGTAGTATCTTACAAATAAGACAACCTTTTCTGACTTGGACAACCTCCTGTCAGACCATATGAAGGCCTCTGTTTGAGCACAAACTCCTTTGGCTCAGACAGGACAACTTATTTATGATAGCAAAAGAAGAACGTTAGGTTCAATCGAGTGCTAGCACGATTTCCTTGAACCTAATTGAATCTCATTCAGATCAATTGAACTAGATTAGTTCAATTGATGATCACCAGATTCAAACCCTTGTTTGTGTGACCCAGTTAGGTTCAGTTCTGCATGGTAATGGGATATGTCATGATCTCTATCATCGACATCATCGAAAACTCCTTTCGATGGATCAGAACTCTTCTGATTCGAACAGCTAGAATGATCGATCATCTAAATCATTCTAATTGCTCCCAAAATCCACCAGTGACACCTAGCAGTATATGGTGGCAACCCATCAGAGCTGAATGCGAACCTCTTGGTGCAGCTACCTGTGTGATTCAGTTCTTCTATCTTGAGCCCCGATCAGATTAGGGTTAAGGTGAACTCGTCAAACCCTAGTCTCTGTCATATGATGTAATCATTCGATTCGAGTCCAATGTGAAAATCTAAATAGAAACTCTTTCTATTATTTCACTCTGCCATGGCCATGGGCTTCTAGGACTTGATTCTCATGATTATCATAGGGCTGCTCCTCTACCACCGAGGTAGATAGATTCCATCTTGATGCCATCCAGTTCCTACAATGAACATGTCATAGCCAACATACACCTCAGGGTTCCATATGGCTAGGAGATCGAGTAATGGTGTAGTCAAACTATAACACCCTCAAGGTGAACTGCCGATGCACCTCAGGTCAAAGAACCAGACACACTACTGCAGCATCGAGTCAGTCATTGACGAGAAGGTAGACTCCCTAATGACTACTCGAGGTGGTCACGCTCAGTGCCCTCATTCTCTAATGAGTACCTGTACTCTTGCTCTGGTGTCTCCACACCGTAGACTTAAGACTCATCTACTAAAGAGAAGCGATTGTACACCAACCTTCCGGATCAATCACCATCCTCGTGATGATCCTATGGTCGGGAGCAATTTATGAGTTAACAATGATTATTCATGTCTTAAATTTTCAACTCTTGAAAATATGAATTATCATTACCATTAACTCAAAGGATGTATCACAGACACTAAATACACATATGTGATAGAAAATAACACATTTATTGCTTTTAGTCAAAATTATAATTTTGCCCGTAGAAGTGTATTACAAGTGTCAGCCAATTCTGGCTTCTAGGGCACATATATCTAACAGGTTCAACATTCTGTGTCAGACTTTCTACCTATAGAACTTCATCAAGTTCTACCTTAAAGGTAATAGTTCCTTGATCAAGGAACTCCTTTTCCAAAAAGATTATCCTAAGGCTGACAAACACCTTTTGTTCATCAGCATGATAGAAATAGTATCCTTTGGTCTCTTTTGGGTACCCTATGAATGTGCACTTGTCAGACCTAGGTCCAAGTTTGTCTGTAACTAACTATTTGACATAAGTTGGGCACCCCCAAATCCTAAGATGTGAAAGTGCTGGCTTACACCCTATCCACATCTCATATGGAGTTTTAACTACAGACTTACTTGAAATCTTATTTAATAGATAACAAGCTGATTCGAGTACATATCCCCAGAAGGATATCTGCAAGCTGACAAATTCCATCATGGATCGGATCATGTCTAACAGAGTTCGATTCCTTCTTTCAGACATACCATTATGCTATGGTGTTCTAGAAGGAGTCCATTGGGAGAGAATTCCATTCTCTCCTAGATATGTGAGAAACTCATCAAAAAGGTATTCTCCTCCTCGATCAAACCAAAGAGTTTTAATACTTTTTTCAGTTTATTTTTCTACTTCACTTCAGAATTGTTTGAACATTTCAAAAGAATCCGACTTATGTTTCATCAAATAGACATATCCATATCTGGATAGATCATCTGTGAAAGTGATGAAGTAGACATATCCACCTCTGGCACTTATGCTCATTGATCCACATACATCAGTATGTACTAGATCTAAGAGCTCGTTGGCTCTCTCACCTTTTCCACTGAAAGGTGACTTGGTCATTTTACCAAGAAGACAGGACTCACGGGTTGAAAGTGATTCATAATCATTAACTTCGAGGATTTTCTCTTGAGTCAATCTGTTTATCCTATTCTTATTTATATGACCTAGCCCATAGTGTCATATGTAGATATATGATACACTATCTAATCTAGGGTGCTTGCTAGTAGAATAGACTAGATTAACAAATTGTGATAACATATATACATCATTGTTCAATTATCCATAGAAAGTAGTAACACCATTCATAATGACATTATAAACTCATTTTTTTATTAAAATTTCATAATTATTCATGGCCATATTTTAAAAAAAAACTAGAACAAAAATGACAATCACTAAGAACAATGGTATGGGATTCAAATACAAGTTTCAAAATTTCTAAAGCTAGAACTGAAACTGGTCTTCCATCTTCAACATTCAGCAATCTTTTGTCTTGCTCGAATCTTCTATTGACCTGCAACCCCTGTAATGAATTGCAAATATGGTAAGGACTATCGGTATCCTATACTCAGTCAGTAATATCACAAATAGAGAAATTGCAAGGAGTTATCATATAAATACCTTGCCCAGCAATAGCTTGCTTCTTTCTCTACCTATTCGGGTCCAGAAAGGCAATGTACTGAGGATAGTTCCTCTTTCAGTGCCTCCACTTCTTGCAAAAGAAGCATTTAGCTTGACTCTTATCGAGCTTGATCTTCTTGGTCTGGCCCTGCACTGATGTCACAGTCTGAACTTGCACCTTCTTTGTTTTCTTCTTCTTGTTCTTTTTTCCTTTCCTAAAGGATCGAGAATCAGAAGACGAACCTCCCACTAAGTTCACTGACTCTTTATGGAGCTGTTAATCCTTCTCAAAGTTCTGAAGTAACCCCAATAAGCCATGGTAGTTTACTTTAGGCTTTGTCATTCTGTAATGAGTAAGGAAAAGAAGATAGGATTTTGGCAGCAAGTTCAGTATTGCATCTTCTCCAAGTTATTTATGCAAGAGAAAGCCGAGTTTGCTCAAGTGCTCTACCAGCTCGATCATGTACAATACATGATCAGTGACAGAGGCACCATCCTACATTCTAGCATTGAAGATGGCACAACTAGTCTTGTGCCTCTCAACATCATCGAGTGTGCCAAAAGAATCCTCCAACACTTGGAGCATTTTGTTTGGCTAAGCTATTTCAAACTTGCGACTGAACTCATCACTCATCGCAGCCACCATAATGCAGCACACCGTGGTTCGATCACTGAGCTATTTTTGATAAGTGTCTCTGACTATTCCACGTGCATTGGCAGCTGGCTCCTTAAGTGCAAGATCCATCAGCACATATAAGATCCGTTCATGCTCTAGGACAATCTTTAACTTTCGATACCAGCTATCGAAGTTGGATCCCACCAACTTATCATTGTCCAATAGTGATTGGAGTGATAGAGAAGTGGCCATGTCTACACAAAGAAAAATCAAAACCTAATTAGTAATTGATTCATTAAACTTAAAGATTTGGACTTTAATCAAAAGATTTCTTCCACTATTTTATTCGAATTGATAGCCTCTACCTCCAATTCGAGGAATTATCCTAATTACTTAGTGGGTACTAGAATCTACATAGACTGTACACAAGCCTAACTTTGGTTGGCCCACCCATGTACATTTAAGGATAGGTTCATAACCAATTATTTCTTTAAACAATTTTCAGTAATTAAATTTTGCCCCAGGCCCTGATCAATTGGCTTGGCCCTCTCAAAAAAGGGTCTAGTTAGGTCCAACCATTAACATGGCTATACTTGGCCCATCCAATCAATGAATGATTAGGCCTAACTTTGGTTGGCCCACCTGACCATCATTTAGAAAGATGTATCCAAGAGATCATATAATGAATGATAATTCTATCAACCGATAAGTACCAGGCCTTTGGGCCTCCAATGATTATCCAATTGATGGACCCATTATCATCCACTTTAATGGGAGGCTATGATCTAGTTATCATATAACTATTTCATTTTAGGGACCTAATAATTTTAGAGGATTTATTTATAGAAGTGAGTAGGTCAAATTAACCAGCTTGTCATGATCCTTCCACTAACTTCACCAAGTCAGCTTAAGGGAGACCATTAATAGGATGGTCTAGGAGCACCTAAATCAGTCAAACTGATTTACCTAGCTAACATGGGTTAGCTCAAATAGTCAAGCAATCCGATTAAAACATAATCTCATCAAGAGGTCAGGTAAGTTCAATCAGTGAAAGGGTCTGCCAAGCTTGCCTTAGACACCATCAAAAATGCCCAGATAAGCAGGCTACCAATTAAAAATCACTGATCTGATTTATCTTAGACACCAACTAGTTTAATTAGTTTCAATTAGATCAACCTAATAGTTCGTGCTAGATCACATAGCTAAGAATCAAGTCCATCTTGGGTCTTGTTAAAGACATGGACTTGACTAACTACAACTATTATAATTAATCTAGAGAATTCTTGACCTAATCTAAGATAATAATTGATTAAATTTAGTCAATTCTCTAATTAAGTCTATTTTTTAATCTAACCTTAGGTCTAACCCAATTAATGGACCTAATCCCCACTAATCCATTTAACCCAATGTGTTATGATTTGTGTCTTAGGATCTTCAATTCACAATCCTAGATCCTAATCAATCAACTTCTTAATTCTCAATTAAGTTTAGGGCTGAGGGTTGGAGTTTGGCTTTTTGAAAATGATTTTCATATTTGTAAAATATTTTTATAACATGGTTCTATCAACTAAGTTGCATGTTTGATTTATAATCAATATGCAAGTAAAATAAACATAAAACTACTTTAGATCTAATCTAAATAGGTTCATATAATTAAAATAGTTTTAATAATAATAAATCATAAATCTTCCTAGATCAAATCTAACATATTTATGATGATTGAAATTAGACTAAAATATTTTTAATCAAATCATAAAATCTCTTAGATCTAATCTAAAATTTTATAATCAATATTTTAAATCAGCATGTACTAGGACAACCTACTCACTATAAGGGATAAACCTTACAGCAGGACAACCTTATGACAGTCCATGCAATCTAAAATATTTTATTTTTTTTAATTTTAGATTTACTAATTAGATTATAAATTAGATCTAATCTAAGAAATAATCTAGACATATATAAAAATTATATAATAAGAACCTAGGCTCTGATACCAATTGAAGGAACCAGATCTAGGATTTTATAGGTAGATCTTGAAATTTTTTCAAGATCTTATAGTGAAAGACTTAAATAAATCTAAAATTTATTTAAATAATCATGTAAATATCTAGATCTTAGATCTATTATATGATTAAGGCATGCTATTAAATCAAAAATTAAAATCAAATAAGAAAGAAAAAGATTGACCAAATCAATCTAGATCTACACTGCATCGAATGTAGATATGAAGTTTATAGATTAGATCTATTACCTGAGCAACTTTAGATGTTCTAACTTGCTGATCTAGGCTTGAGGATGAAGTCATGAGCCGCACATGCATCCAGCCTCTAGGAGTCATCCACACAAGCCTACGATCTCTGATCTGAAGTCCGATGCAGGAAATTAACATAGCATGCTAGTACTGTGCTGATCCTTTTTCGACGGTCGATCCGATGCTTCCTTCTTTAAAATTTGAACTCTTTAAAATATAAGAAGAAAGATGAGAGTTTACTGATATGAGACTCTCTCAAAAAAACTCAAAAGAAAGGAGGAGAGATTGAAACTAAAACAGCCCTAGAAGAAGACCCTCTTCTTCTTCTCTTTTCTCTCACCTCGACACCTAGTTTGGTGCCTATGGAACCCCCATGCTCAAGGACCCTCTTCCTCTAATTTTTGCACATACCAAACCTCTCCCAAAGCTCTATATTTCATAAAAAAATTAGAATAAAATTCATCCAATAAATAGGAAAAAAGAAGAATCTAAGTTAGGTCAAATTTCTAGACTATAAATATCCAAACATGGAAAGTTGTTGGGGTGCCCAACTCTTGGGCGCCTCCTCCATAATTTTTGGCATGGACCAATAAGAGAGGGTGCACAAAAAAAGAGATTAATTTTATAAAATAAGAGAAGAATTAATTAAAAGAGGTGCGGCACTCAAGGAAAGATGTTTTAGTCAATAAGGATTCTATCTCATAGAATCCTAAGCAAAACCAATTCCTCCTTTGACTTGGTATTCCACCTAACTTTCAAATATAACTTGGAGGGAGAGCGGGGATATAGAAATTAGGAAGAAAGAGATTTTCCATAAAAAATACCTAAAAAATAGGTATGGGGGGCATTGGAACCAAAGTGGTGCAAGGAGATAGGGAGTCCTAGTCACACTAAGACTCCTATTTTGACTTGGTCAAACAAGATCTTTTAATGAAATAAAATCAAGATTAAACAAATCCAATTAAATAAGACCCTAACCCATTTAAGAACTTAATTAAATTAGATTTAATTTTGATTTATTTTCTAATCAAATTAGAAAATTAGATTAATCCAAGTTCAAGTTAGACTAGAACTAGTTCTTTCTTGCACTTGGCTTATTCAATAAATCAATTGAATTTGATCCAATCAAGTCCAAATCAAATCTAATTAAATGATATTTAATTAGACTTAATCTCAACCTATTGGCTTAATCAAATTAAATCAATTAGCAATCTAATTGCTAATCGATCCTCCTACAATACTTGCACTAGGTTAAACACCAATCGTATTGATTATTTAACCCTAGAACGATTCTTAATCATTGATCAACCATCCGATTAGATCATAAGCTTTAATATATGTGACCTCATAGGTCCAAACCTAAGTCGATAGCATAAAAATAAATTTCTATACCAATCAAAGTGACCATCTAGCAATGATACCCGACAGTCGGATAGGTCGAAGGTGTAAAACACCATCCTTAAAACCCATGCAAATATAGTTTCCATATAATTCATCCCCTTGACCACAATACTCATAGGACACATCAAAGTTCAACTATCAACTCTGATCAGGTTGTCCACGTTGTATTTCAAAATACCAAATTCATCTGATCGATTACCCTGACCAAGGTTTTGCTATATTGAAATACAGTGATACATTCTTCTCTAACTCTTGGAGTGGTCAATTCTATCTTGATCACACTCCGACTTTGCAAGTACTTGACTGTACCCAGAATCCTTTCATTGCTGAATTAAAAATTCAGTTAGTCTAGTACCAAAGCATAGTGAGTTGCTTGCAAGTCACTGAGATGATCTCAGGTCTAAGGGATACTTATACCTATATTCCATCAGAGACGTTCTCGATAACAGAATGCTCTAGAGTTGGTCACGTTCAATGATGATGTACCCATACATCTCACTGTATACCATACCAATGTCTCCACACATCTTGGTTAAAAGGACAACCAACCTATATGGCATATAGCGACCTATGCTCGATAGACATTGTCATCCTAATTAATAGCCTATCATTTGGTCATGAAGAAATTTAAGGACTAATTGATAAATCCTCTTTTTATCGTAACTAAATAGTCCTAAGGACTTCATCACAACAATGGAGTTCATTAGAAGATGTAAACTTATGATAAAGAAAAGATGCCAAAATATTTTTTATTAATTAATAAATCAATTATAATATCTCAACCATCATCAGACTGATGATTGGCTTTGAGATACAATTCCTAGCACCCGCAACATCCTCGCCTTCTTATATCCGAAGGCTGTATAGTTGCTTCTTCAATATCAACTTATTGCACATGTTCTTCTCCATATACAACTGACATAACCTCGATCATAAATCCTTGGGTGTCCTCTCCTCCAACATGTCATACAGCACCTCATCTATCAGACAAGTCCTAATCATGGCACATGCCCTTTTTTTCAAGGACTTCTGCTCCTTGTCTATCATCTCCTCTGGCCTATCCTTCAAAATTGAATCTAGCCTCATCTGGATCAACAGATCCTTCACCCTAACCTTCCACATCATGAAACTATCCTTTTCATCGAACTTCTCAAATCCTACCTTCATCTAATCGTTCTCCGTGATCAAACTGAATCAAAAAAATAGCTAACAGGTAGATCTGAAAAAGTACCTTGACTAGGGATGGTGGACAACAACCCTTAGATCTCTTTCTTCCTCATGAAGCCTGGAGGAAAACCTTATTTCCGAACCTTGCTGCTAATCTCTATTGAAACCTGATCTTCTTCCTCCTTCATGCTCAGTCGGGCTCTAATAACAAATATTGTCACAATCACTATGGCATCACCTAGCTCTGATACCAAGTTGTTGGGACAATTGGTATTGCTCTGGTACCAATTATTATCCTATGACTGCTTGAAACCACAGTCGTATATCCGATCTCTCGTATATCCGATCTCTTGCGCAAACCTAGATGTTAATCCAAAAAACTGAAAGAAGAATGAAGTAGATGATGGTAGCACCTAGGGCTTGGCATTGAAACCAGAGAGAAAAGTAAGAAAAGATGAGTTAGGGAGAAAAGCTGTATATTGATTCTACTTTCTCATTGTAAAGATTATAATACCTAGATTATATATCCTAGGATTTCTGCTATACCATATGAACCCTAATAAACTCAAACTTCAGCTGAAAAACTCTTCTAAGCTAACCCAATACATGAATTAACCAGCTTAAGACCTTATTGGACCAGGCCTTAAGATCTCAAATAGAAAATCCCATTTAGCTCTGTTTGCCACCATCAAGCTAGCTCTGTCAGGAGCTGAGCTTGCTTGACTACATCTCATCTAAATGCCATCTTCTGTCTGTCGAAGATAGCCAGCTCGTCTACGTTCCGAGCCAGCTCGACAGCGTATCCCAGCCAGGCCACCTGTGTGCCATCCCCTTATCTCGGCTGATTCTCTTTCTTGGCTTTGGTCCTTTACTCAATCTTATGTCTCAAGTCTCTAAAGCACCTACCAAGCCTCCTCAAGGTTCTCACATCTGAACCTCAAGCTCGTGTAGGACTACACGCTACCTTCATCCTAGGATACCTCATGTCCTAGCTCTAAGACTCACGTCCATCCTAGTCTCCCAGAGCCAACACCCTAGCCTCTTCTATGGCCTTCCAAAGCTTGGAAGCACCATACTAATCCTCACACATAGTTTTATGATCGTAATATATTTACTGAATAGGATTTCTTCTAAAATTGTTCCTACCACACAGTATGAGATATGGCATGATAAGAAACCAAGTTTAAGCCACCTCAAAATTTGGGATTGTCCGGCTCATGTTAAGAGACAGTAGGTGAGCAAGTTAGAATCTAGGTTCTTTAAAGCTTGGTTTTTGGATATCCTAAACAGTCATTAGAATATTATTTCTATCTTCTAGAAGACCATAATATGATTGTAAGTTGACATGCCATCTTTCCTAAAAAATAGTTTATTCAAGATGGTGGCATCGGATGGCAGATCAAACTCAAGGAGAAGGTCTCCGAACAGCAATGAGCTAAGGAATCTATGAAATCCAATTAGATTGAGCCAGTCCAAATACTATCTCCTCCACATCGAAAATCAACTAGGATTTTTCATCCTCCTAAAAGATACTTAGATACTATTTCAGAGAATATTGAGAAAATATTTCTTATGGAAAATAGGGTTCATGGTGATGATCCCAAAATCTATGATGATGGAATATCAGATATCGACTCTGAGAAATGGTCAGAGGCTATGAAGTTAGAAATTGATTCAATACACTCGAACCAAGTCTAGATCTTGATAAATCCACCTAAAGGTATAGTACCTATTGGGTGTAAATATATCTTCAAGAGAAAGATATGTGCCGATGAAAATGTAGAGATATTCAAGATAAGGCTCGTAGCAAAAGTGTATAATCAATGTGAAGACATTGATTATCAGGATATCTTTTCACTAGTAGCCATGCTTAAATCCATTCATACATTGCTTATTATTGTAGCCTATTTTAATTATGAAATATGGTAGATGGATGTGAAAATGGCATTCTTAAATGGATATCTTGAGAAAAATATCTATATGGAACGGCCGCTTGATTTCACATCCAGTGATGATGATCACAAGATTTGGAAGCTACAAAAGTCCATATATGGACTTAAGCAAGCATCTCGGAGCTGTAATGCTTGTTTTAATGACGTGATCAAATCATTTGCTTTCATCAAAAAATGAGGAGGAGTCATGTATTTTCAAAAAGATCAGTGGGAGCACTGTTATCTTCCTCGTACTATATATGGATGACATCCTTCTTATTGGAAATGATATTCTCATGTTGACCATAGTTAAAATATGGTTATCTAAAGAGTTCTCTATGAATGATCTAGAAGAGGCATCCTTTATCCTAAGAATTAAGGTCTACAGAGATAGACCAAATAGGATGCTAGGACTTTCACAGAAGATGTACATAGGGGAGGTGCTAAAGAGGTTTAGCATGGAAAACTCCAAAAGAGATTTAGTACCCTTTAGACATAGCATTCATCTCTCCAAGAAGATGTGCCCTAGTACACCTGAGAAGATTGAATGCATAAGCAAGATTTCTTATGCTTCAACAATAGGAAGCCTCATGTATGCCATGCTATATACACGATCTGATATTGCCCATGCTATAAGTGTCACGAATAGGTATCAGTCAAATCCAGATGAAGAGCACTAGACTTCTATAAAATATATCCTTAAGTACTTGAGAAGAAATAAGGATATATTTTCAGTCTTTGATAATAGAGAACTCCAGGTCCAGGGGTATACAGACTTGAATTTTATGTCCGACGTAGATGATCAAAAGTCAACATCTGAAAGTCTGTTTATATGCAATGATGGAGCTGTTAGCTAGAAGAGTTCCAAGCAGACTGTGATAGGTGAATCCACCATGAAAGCAGAGTACATCGCTACATCGGATCGAGGCTGCAAAGAAGGTATTCTGGTATAAGATGTTTGCTGTAGAGCTCGAAGTAATGCCATCAAATGTCATCCCTCTGCACTATGACAATAATGGCACCATACCCTAGCTTAGGAGTCGAGGTCTCACCAAAAATTCAAGCACATCGAGTGGTGATTCCACCTCATCCATGATTACCTCGAGAAGGGTTACGTCGAGCTCAAGAGAGTCGACTTTGCGGATAATGCAGCAGATCCACTGACAAAGCCTTTAGGTCAGCAGAAGATCAAAGCCCACTTAGAAAAGATGGAACTTAGATTTGTAGTCAATTGGCTTTAGGTCAAGTGGGAGTTTGTTAGATGTGTGCCCTAGAAGCCAGATTGGTTGACACTTATAATATACTTCTAGGGGCAATTTTATAATTTTAACTATAAATTAATAAAAAATTATTTTTTATCATAGTGTGTATTTAAAGTGTTTGTGATACATTCTTTGTGTTAATGGTAATGATAATTCATATTTTCAAGAGTTGAAAATTTAAGGCATGAATTTTCATAATTAACTCATAAACTACTCCTGACCGAAGGATCATCACAAGGATGGTGATCAATCCAAAAAGTTGGTGTATGATCGCTTTCTTAGGATAGATGAGTCTTGAGTCTATGGTATAGAGATACTAAAGTGAGAGTACAGATACTCGTTAGAGAATGAGGACATTGAGCGTGACCACCTTGAGTAGTCGTAAGGGAGTCTACCTTCTTATCGATGATTGGCTCGATGCTGTAGTGGTATGTTTGGTTCTTTAATCTAAGGTGCATCGGTAATTCATCTTGAGGGTATTATATTTTGCCTATACCATAACTCGATCTCCTAGCCATTCAAAATCCTAAGGTGTATGTTGGCTGTAGCATGTTCATTGTAGGAATTGGATTGCACCAATAGTAGATGAGGAGTAGCCCTATAATGATCATAAGATTGAGTCCATAAGCCCATGGCTATGGTAGTGTAAAGATGATAGAAAGAGTTTCTATTAGTTTTTTATATCAGACTCAAATTGAATGATTAATTCATATGACAGATGTTAGGTTTAATGAGTTTACTTAAATCTAATCTTGTCAGAACTCAAGATAGAAAAATCCAATCATACAAGTAGTCGCACCGAAAGATTCATTTTTTATTCTGATGGCTTGCTACCATATACTACTAGGTATCATTGATGAATTTTAGGAGTAATTAGAATAATCTTGATGATCAATCATTCTAATTGTATGAATCAGAAAAATTCTGATCCATCGAAAGGTATTTCGATGATGTCGATGATAGAGATCATGACATGTCTTATTACCATATAGAATTGAATCTAACTAAATCATACAAATAAGAATTTGAGTTTGGATGTGATCAATTAGGCTAACCTAGTTTGATTGATTTAGATTAGATCCAATTAGGTTCAAGAAAATCGTGCTAGTACACGATTAAGCTTAATTTTCTCCTTCTATAGTCCTTTTGGTTCATCTCGTCTGAGCCAAATTTATTTAGACTTTCTAAAGAACCCAGTATGAATTTATCTTTATCTGATTGGAGCTCGTCTAGATCAGAAAAGAGTTATCTTAATTCATTAGATGGAAATAAGACAACACCTGCCAATTTCTGTCACCACCTACCATTTTTGGTTTTGTCGGGACATTGACTCGATCGTTTGATCAAGTCTTTGTAAGAAAGAAAGGAGGAGATGTGCGCTCCTATTGGAGTTCATCTGGGGCACACATCCCTAGGATTTTTCATGAAGAAAAGTGGGCAAAAGTCCCTATATGGCATCATCCCTTTTGGATAGGCTTGGATGTGTTTTGATAAGATCAAAATACAAGGGAGATTAAAGTTTGTGCCAAACTCCTCTCCCTATCTCTTTTCCACGCCTTGTTTTCTATTTTTTTGTTTGATAAAAATTAGAAGAAAAGTTAAGAGGCCATGGGATATGGTGTGGAGTCCTTCTACTTTAAGCAAAAGGGTTGCACTACCAGGACTCTAGGGCTGTGCATAGATCTATAAATAGATCTATTGTCAAAGGTGTTTGGCAATTGTGTTTAGACCATGGCAAAGTCTTGCCTCTCCCATTATTTTCACACCTCTCTTTTAGATCCTATTCCCTTCTCCATGCCCAAAAGGTTGGGCAAAAATTTGCAATCAAGTGTTGAGAGCGATGCAGCAAAAATCAAGTCAAGAAGTTGCTGATCAAAACATGAACATGAGGCCTTCAAAAATCATTTTGAAGGCTCTATGAATCAGATCTAGATTTGATATTTGGTGATTAGATCTAGAAGGAGAGCATCTCCAGATCTAATTCGAATGGACTCTGGTAGAGGCCAGGCACATGCGTGGCTCTATCCAAAATCTAAGGAGCATCAGGATCATCAATAAGATAATCAGATTATCCAAATAGGTACTAAAATTAAATTTTATTTAATTTTAATTTTAAATTTTAATATTATATCTATAGAATCAGATTCAAGATGTCTCAGATTTGATTAAAATTTTAGAAAATTTTTTTAAAATGTCCCTTCAGATCTAATCAGATCTGAATGATCCTATGATGGAAAATATGATTTTTTCCTACAATATTGAGGGATCAAATATTAAGAAATAAAATAAAGAGTTAAGTCTAGAATATAATTTTTTTTTAAGCAATTCTGATTTTTTCTACCAGCATCAAAGAAGAGTTTACTTTTTATAAGCTTATGTAGGATAACTATACATTTCTTTATAAAAAAGTACTTTTAAAATAAAATAGTTTTTAAGTACTTCTTATTGAGTAACCGAGCCTCTTTGCCTAAGCAAGCATTAAATTTCACATCAAAAGATAGAAAGAATAAGAAAGCTCATTGTAAAGCTAATCTTAACTCGTAGCCTATTTGATTCAAGCTAGTAAGCCCAAGGAGTATTTTATACGTAGTGCCCTAAATCCAATTGGTTTGGAATTTATTGGCCCAAGACTCACTACATGGATCAAATAGAAAGCTTAAAGGATTAAGGCACAGAATAGTGGTATAATATTAAAAAAAAATATACATTAATTTTTCACCGACTAACCGGATCCCATTGCCTAAGTAAGCAATGATATTCACATCAAAAAGTAGGCAATGTGAATAAAAAATAATAATAAATGAAGGGCAAAAATAGCAATGCACTTGCTCATAGAAAAGTTTAGATGATTCAGAGATTAAGGTAGATCAATTTAGAAAAAAGTTCAAAAAAGTTGAATGTTCTTCACTTAATTCTAATATTAGTAAGTATTAATGCTCCAATGATATACCTCACTTATACTCTACTGAATATCAATGGTCATTTTGAAAATTGCTTAAGTAAAATTCAAAACTTTAAAGCTTAAAAGGTATCTAAAACTAAATTCTTTCTTTACATAAAGACGAACAAAGCTTAAGTTGGGAGGTGCGATAATTACTATAAATACACCAATAAAAATATTAATTTATTAATTAATTTATTTTTATTTTTAAAAATTAAATATTTTTATTTTTTATTATAAAAAATATTATCAAAAATAGAAAAAGCTCATTTTTTTTATCAAAATAAAATAAATTTGGAGCGAATCCGACTTAAAATGGATCTGATATGAAATTTTAAAGAAAGAAAAGAAAAAATAAAAAAATAAATATAAAAATAGGCTCAGCCAGTGCGCATCCATCAACTAGCACATCCAACCAAGCCGACGCATCCAAGCCTAGTCGACCCATGCCAGCAAGTCACCAAGCCCTAGTGCCGCTAATGTCAAATTCATCATGGCTCATGCATGACCTCTTAGCGAGGGCATTTTAGTCTTTTTAGGGAAAGCAACATGTTGATTGGCTGTGATCTTCGGTAGACCTAGTCCATGCTGTCCATGAGCACAGCAATGGCACCATCCAATGGCTATGTTCTTTCCTGATCCAGATCTAACAATTGATATTGACTCCTATTCTGATTCGAATTCCATCAGCGCTAGATCTTCATCCAATGGCTGCATGCATTCCAGACTTCAATCCGATGGTCGATGATACTCGAGATAGTGATTCAAGCACCCAAGCATTGATCCAATGATCGAAAATGCTCCATCAAATGCGATCAGATGGCTAATATCAAATCTGACTTGATCAAGGCCTTTTCTAGCGGGTTTTTGGCTTTTTTTTTAGCCAATCGATTCCCATCTGATGGCTGAAAGATGCAGAACTCAACAGAACTCGATTAGGTAGTGTTTTAATCAAATTTTCTCTTGGATTCCTCCATATACATGATTATCACACTATTTTGGTCCCATATCGGTTGATGGAAATTATCTCTCCTCTCCAACACCTATAAATAAGACCTTAGGCCTTCAGGAAAAGCTGTCTTCGGTCATGAGAAGATGATGATAAAGGATAGAACTATACTTAGAATTCAAGATTGCTTTAAGGAAGACAATGTTAAGAGAAAGAGCTGGACTTCTACACCATCTCAATGCCAACTATGATCCAAGATCAAGATCAGCTACTTTTAATTTTTTTTTAAATTCCATGTATTTAAATTCTAAAGTTTTAATTAATGTTAATTTTATTTTCTAGCTATTCAAATTTTATGCTCTTTATTTTTATTGCAAATCTAATTTTATTGCTCTTTAATTTTATTGCAGTAGATACTAAGATCTAGATAGTAGATTTTGGTACCAAATTATTTTCCTGCACCATTTAAATTTATGCTATTTATTTTTTATGCAACTTCAAATTCTATTTTTTGACTTTAATTCTATTTTAAATTTTTTTTTATTTTTTATAAAAATAAAAGATTTTAAAACTACAACACTGCCTTCTCTATGTATTCGATCTGACTCACTGCTATTTATGTATTTTTAATTATTTTAAGAAGTTAGAATTAAACTGATAAATATGGTATTCTAACAACAACATCATACTCTTATCAGGTTTTAAGATTTTAGGTCTCATAGGTATGATCTCATTATAACTCTAAAATCATAGTCCTGATCTATGGGGTTCATCATAATCTTAAATGAATAATTAAGACACAGCATATGATGAAATAAATGCCTTTATTATTTAAAATATCATTACATGAGTCTGAAGATAAAAGAATAATCCATAAAAAATATATATTTCAATTGGCTTATAGGGCGTATTCTTTTCACTTCCTATAGAGACCGGATACATGTGCAGCTCAAAGCGATGCCCTCAGCCTCGGATCAGCAAGTGGAGCTTTTGATTTGCAAAGGTAAAAGATATTCAATCTCTTCCTTTCACTAGATTAGATCTAGTCTTGGTTTGATGTTGATATGATCAACATCATCATCTTTATTTAATATTTAATTTCATATTTATTTGCATACATAGATCATGTTATTAGATCCTAAATATAAGATTTATTTATGTATTTTAATAAATTAATATGATTAATTTATTGCTTTCATTGATTAAGTTTTGAAAAAAGTTTCAAAATATCTACAAGAAATTTTGGATTTTTTCTTTACTCCAACCTCGAAAGATGCGGCAGCAAAAGAACGCGGCGTAGCCTCGGTAGTTTCTAGCTCTTTGGCAGGCTTGGAAGCATCAACAGTAGGCTTGGCAGGGGGAGGTCAGCTCTAACTATAGAAGGCTTTGCCTTGTCATCAAAGGAATCCTCCAACAAAAAGCCGAAGTCTAGTCCGGAGAACTTTTCAGCAACTTTCTACTAGCAGAGGTTGAAGCCCTTGCTAAAAGCTTCTCAAGCAAATTCTATTTTAATGCCTTCTAACTCTTTCAAAGACTTGAAAGACAAAATGGCTTGCTCCTCGGCTTCAGTGACCTACCTCCTCTCTTCAACAACCTTAGTCTCAGCTTTCATCCTCTTTTCCACCTCTAAAGCCAGCATGTCCTTGGTCTTCGCCAATGCCTGTTCAGACCTTTTAAGTGCATCTTGGAGATGCTCGACTTTGTCAAAGTTTTGTTTGAGCATCTTCTTGAGATGCTCGACCTCAACCTTGGCTTCCTTGGCCTCCACCTAGGTAGTTTCAACCTCTTTTATGGCCTTCAAAACCTTGGCCTTGTGAAGGCTGACTGCCTCCACATTCGTAAAAAGATGGTGCCCCAACTGCCAACAGCAAACAAACATTACTACTAGAAAACATACATATATTTAACTAAGTATGAAATGGAAGAAGTGACTACCTCTTGGAAGGCTGGAAATGAGTCTTTCTTCCTCTCCCGGTCATCTATCCAAAGGAACTTCTCAATCTTTTCTAGAATGACACTGCCCTCCATCAGAGGTTGAACAATGCCCTAGTCATCAAGGGAAGCTTGGTTTGGATTGATGTTGTTACTGCTAGATTTGCCAGAGTTCTTCTAGGCCGAACTTTCTTAGTGACTGATTTCTTCCTTCTCTTCTTCACTTCCTTCTTCTTTTCTATAGAAGGTGCTAGAGCGAAGACCTCAATGGGCATGTAGGAAAAACTATTTTTCCACCACAGGATCGATCTGATCTGATCCAATCTATAACAAAATTTTAAAAAAAAATTTATAAAATTTGATTAAATCTAAGAGTTATCGGATCTAATTCTAATGATCTGATATTAAAATCTAAAATTAAAATTAAATTAGGAATAACCATTGTTATCTTTTAGGGTAAACCGTTATCCTGACAATGACCTGCTGAAGCCTGAGGTCCCAAAGCTAGCCATGCATGCACCTAACCTCTACTAGAGTCCACTTAGACTAGTTTTAGATGCCTTCTCCTTCTAGATCTTATCTTCAAAAATTAGATCGAATCTAGATCTGTGAAGCCTTTAAATAAATCTTCAAAGGTAGCACCTTGTCCCTTGACATAGAAATCCTGTCTTTGATCTTTGCTTCAGCTTTCCTCAACACTTGATCGCTGAACCTTCACCCAATCTGGTATGGGCAAGGAGAAGAGAGAGAGAGAGAGGAGCAGTAGGGGAGGCATTGAGATGGGTTTGGCGGCAGCACTTTGGCATGGGAGATCAAAGCATGCAAACCCTGGGGCATAGGGTCTTTAAATAGACTCCTACACCAAACCTAGAGTCCCCTTTGATCAAGCAATCAAATTGCTTGATTAAATCAGATTTTAATCTAATATGCCACACCAAAACACCAGGTCTCTACTTGGTTTTGTCACCCAAAAATCCCTTAAAATTGCTGCACAAAATAGGTAGGGAGAAGGGTGGCGCAAGCAACTAATCTATAGAGTCTTTGATCTCATTAAGACTCTATGACCTAGTCAAATCCAATTTGACTAGGTCAACTTCCTTATCCATATGGGATGCACACCTAGGAGGATGTGCACCCTCTCCTCTCTTGTGAAAACATTTAGGGGCATGCAGCCCTAAAAATTCTCCAAAGGGTGCATGACCCTTATCCCTTCTTTTCTGCATCCGAGTAAATCTTTAACCCTTGTTCTGAAAGTTTCAAGAATTAGCAGATCTTGTCTTGTTCCCATCTGATGGATTAAGACAAGCCTAGATTAGGTTAGGACAACACTTTTCTAATCTGAACAAGCTCCAGTCAAACTAGGATAAGGTTCCTGAATGAGCCAAATTAAATCTGACTCGAACAAAATAACCACGAAAGGAGAATGTTAGGCTCAATCATGTGCCAACATGATTTTCTTGAACTTAATTAGATTTAATTCAAATCAATCAAACTAGGTTAGCTCAATTGATGACATCCAGACCTAAATCTTTATTTGTGTGGTCTCATTAGATTCAGTTCCATTATGGTAATAAGATATGTCACGATCTCTATCATCGATATCATCGAAATACCTTTCGATGGATCAGAACTCTTCCACTTCATCTAATTAGAATTATCGATCATCAAGATGTTGAAAAATATGTTCTAAAGCCAATCATCTAAGTAGTAGATGATTGAAATTAGTATATGAATTATCTAATAATAATAGTAATTTGACTATTTCATCATAAAAGTTCTATCTTCCTTAAATGAACTCCTAAATTATGATAAAGTCCTTAGAACCACAATCAATCGATAAAGGATGATTTATCGAATTATTCTAAAATTTTTCATGATCAAATGATAAGTTATTAACAAGGATGATAACTTATCGAGTGTAGGTCGTTGTATGTTATATACATTGATTATCCTCATAACCAAGTGATGTGGAGACACTGGTATGGCATCCAGATGAGATATAGGAGTATATTTGCACTGAATGTGACTAATGTAGCACTCTACTATCAAAAATAGCTAGCTAAGGCTAATGGATATAAATGTCCCTCCGACCTAAGATTGCCATGGTGACTTACGAGCAACTCACTGTACTTTGGTGCTGAACTGCATGTATTTCTAATATAGGTGATGAAAGATTTTTGGGTACAGTCAAGTATTTGTAGAGTCGGTGTATGAGTCAAGATGGGATTGACCACTCCTAATTAACTTCAAGAAGAGAATATCTTGCTATGTTTCAATTTAGCAAAACCTAGGCCTGGGTAATCCTCATGAGGTATCACGAAATTTACAAAATTTTGAGATCAAGTCTAATTGAATTAGATTCAATTAGAATTAGTTTATACTTAATTAGATTAAGTCTAGTTGGTTTATTGGATAAGCTAATTATAAGAAAGAATAATTTCTTGTTTGACTTGGACTTGGGTGCACCTAATTGACTTAGGATTTAAATCAGATTTAAATCTTAATTTAATCTAATTTAATTAGAATCCTAGTTAGACTAGGATCATCCTTAATTATCTTATATTTAATCTAATTTAAATAATATTTAAATTATATTTAAAATAATTTTGATCTAGTTTAATAAGAGGAGTCCCAGTTGGACTGGGACTCTCTCCCTTTCACTTGCACCTAAGAAAGCCCATGCCATATTTTAATTCCAAACTTTTTTTTATGTTTTTCCATGCCTAATAAAAGGTTTCTCATGCCCCATATCATATTATTTTGAGTTAAATTTGATTTGATCAAAATTAAAAGAAAGTTGGAAATTGTTTCCTACTTGGAAGAGTCTTCTTTGACCCAAACTCCTCTCTCCCTTGTGCGCCAACTCTACCCATGTCCCTCTATCTTATTCAACCCTTTTTCACTTGGTTTTGCATATGAGAATTAGTGGTTACATGAAAAAATAAGTGGGAGGGGCATCCAAGAGTTGGACGCCCCATAAAAGTCCTCCTTTGACTAGGTTTTGACCTAGTTTTGCAATATAAAGGGGATGCCTCTTTCTTTGACCATAGAAGATGTAAAAAATCCTAGAAAAATTATGAAAAATTAAATAAAAAGGAGGAAAAGGTATGAAGAATTTGTAGCACCAAGATTCATGGAGAAGAGCCCTCAATTAAGACATCAAAGATTGATATCTTGAAGAGACAAGGTAAGAGAAGATTGTATTCTCTTATATTTTCTTTCATGTTTCTCTCTTCCTATTTTATTTGTGAGTTTTACATGATAAAAATATGAGAGAGAGAGAGAGAGGAAGGTCTTGAGGAAAGATAGTGTCAAGATCCTTAGAGAAAAGGTCTTCATCTGGACATCAATCGTTGATGTCATGAAGGCACTAAGGTAAGAGAAGATTATCTTCTCTTTGTTTCCTTTTGAGTATTTTCTTCTTCATTACTTTATGTAATTTTTATATGATAAAGATCTAAGAGAGAGAGAGAGAGGAAGAGGGTGTGGAATCTATGCTCCAAGGTATTAAGGCATGGTGATCATTTTTGGACATGATCTGATCATATCCTGATGCGAGAAGAAGAAGAGAAGAAGGTCTTCTCTTAGGGTTTTCTTGAGAGCCCTTCTTCTCAATTTTATTTATGAGATTTTTATGAAAAAAAATTGAGGCTATGATATTTGAAAAATTAAAAAAAAAGTCAGAGGAGAAGGTCTCCTCTAAATCTAGCATAATAGATGTTTTTAGGACATCAACCGTTGACGTCCTGAAGGAGAAGATTTGTCTTCTCCTAGGATTTTTTTCATATATCTTTTTATTTCTATTTTATGGGAGATCCAAGGGTTGGATTCCTCCCTCATTCCTCCTCATATTCTTCATCTCTTGGATTGTCTAAGAGATCTGAAGAATATGTATTAGATTAACCATTAGGAGGGATCCGCAAGAAGCTAACACTTTGAGCAGTTCTTCATTCGATGAACCTTCGATCTGTGTTGCAGGTTCGTGTGGATCACCTATAGAGGTCAGATGCATGTGCAGCTCCAAAGGCAATAATAGATTCAATCATGGAGTTCTCGACCCATACAAAGGTAAGAGATCTGATCTCTTGATTGTTAGATATATGTGCCCTAGAAGCCAGAATTGGCTGACACTTGTAATACACTTCTAGGGGCAAAATTGTAATTTTGACTATAATTAATGAAATGGGTTATTTTCTATCACATATGTGTATTTAGTGTCTGTGATACATCCTTCGAGTTAATGGTAATGATAATTCATATTTTCAAGAGTTGAAAATTTAAGACATGAATAATCATTATTAACTCATAAACAGCTCCCGACCATAGGATCATCACGAGGATGGTGATTGATCCGGAAGGTTGGTGTACGATCGCTTCTCTTTAGTAGATGAGTCTTGAGTCTACGGTGTGGAGACACCGGAGCGAGAGTACAGGTACTCGTTAGAGAATGAGGGCACTGAGCGTGACCACCTCGAGTAGTCATTAGGGAGTCTACCTTCTCGTCAATGACTGACTCGATGCTGCAGTAGTGTGTCTGGTTCTTTGACCTGAGATGCATCGGCAGTTCACCTTGAGGGTGTTATAGTTTGACTACACCATTACTCGGTCTCCTAGCCATATGGAACCCTGAGGTGTATGTTGGCTGTGACATGTTCATTGTAGGAACTGGATTGCATCAAGATGGGATCTATCTACCTCGGTGGTAGAGGAGTAGCCCTATGATGATCATGAGAATCAAGTCCTGAAGCCCATGGCCATGGCAGAGTGAAATAATAGAAAGAGTTTCTATTTAGATTTTCACACTGGACTCGAATCGAATGATTACATCATATGACAGAGACTAGGGGTTTGACGAGTTCACCTTAACCCTAATCTGATCGGGGCTCAAGATAGAAGAACTGAATCACACAGGTAGCTGCACCAAGAGGTTCGCATTCAGCTCTGATGGGTTGCCACCATATACTGCTAGGTGTCACTGGTGGATTTTGGGAGCAATTAGAATGATTTAGATGATGGATCATTCTAGCTGTTCGAATCAGAAGAGTTCTGATCCATCGAAAGGAGTTTCGATGATGTCTATGATAGAGATCATGACATATCCCATTACCATACAGAACTGAACCTAACTGGGTCACACAAACAAGGGTTTGAATCTGGTGATCATCAATTGAACTGATCTAGTTCAATTGATCTGAATGAGATTCAATTAGGTTCAAGGAAATCGTGCTAGCACTCGATTGAACCTAACGTTCTTCTTTTACTATCATAAAAAAGTTGTCCTGACTGAGCCAAAGGAGTTTGTGCTCAATCAGAGGCCTTCATATGGTCTGACTGGAGGTTGTCCAAGTCAGAATAGGTTGTCTTATTTTGTAAGACATTACCTGCCATTTTTGGTCACCTGCCATTTCTTGTTCTTTGACTTTGGTCAAAAGTCTACCTTTGACTGGTCAAACATTGACCATTCACCCTTTGACTTTTGACCACATGTCATGCACCTATTGGAGAGCTGGTGGGGGCTTGTCCCCTGCCAGAACCTGGCAAGGAGAAGGGCGCACGCCAAGGGTGGCGTGAGCCCAAGTAGGAGGCGCCTAGGAGTCCTTGTTGGACAAGGACTCCACCTCCCTTTAGGATTCCAATTAGAGTTCTACTAAGAATCCAGTTTGACTGGTCTTAGGCGCCCTCTAAGGAGGAATCCAGGGGTCTCTTTTTCAACCAATCAGATTTAGATCTGATTACACAAAGGGTTGTGATTGGTTGAGAGGAAGAGGAGTTGGATCACAAGAGGTCTATAAATAAGACCCTACGCCCAACCCTAATCCTAAGTGAAGAAAAATCTTATTGAAAGAGATTTCCCACGTCCAAGATCAAGGAAGGCGATCAAAAGCAGAAGGCTGCGCTGTGCAAAAGGACGACTGCAGATCTTCAAAAAAGTTTTGAAGATCCTCCAGATCAGATCCAGATCTAATTTTTGGAGGAGTGATAGAGAAGAAGAGGTTCTCCAGATCCAACCCGAGTGGATACCGGTAGAGGCCAGGCGCTTGCGTGGCTAAGATCCAGAACCTTCCGCTGCAATCAGGATCATCTACAGGGTAATAGGATTACCCAAATCAGGTAAATTAAATTTGATTTAATTTATCTTATTTTATTTTATTTATTAAAATAAATAATAATCAGATCTAAAACATATCAAGATCTGATTGAGATCAAGAGAAAAATTTTGAAATATATCTCTTGATCTAATCAGATCTGGCGAACCTGGCCGGGAAATCAGGATTTCCCTTCAACTGGTATCAGAGCCATGGTTCTAAAATTGTTTAGATCTGATTTTAATTTTATTTTAATTAAAAATAACGTGATTTCAGATGTCACATGAGATGTGATCAGATCTGAAATCAGAAAAATTTAAATTAAATGATTTGGATCTAAGAACATGAAGATATGCATGACTAGTTCTAGAATAGAATAGTTCTATAGAAAAGTTTGCAATTCTTTGATTTAATATGATAATCTATTTTAGATCTTCTTATTTACTGTTTTTGATATTATAAGTGTTATAATAACACTGATAAACAGCAAATAAAATTATTTATTTTAATATCATATGAGATATGATAGATGCATGACAACTAGTTGTAGATAGTTCTACATAATTATCTAGATTAGAATTTATTTTGATTAGATCAATTTAAATCTAATTTTTCAGATTATTAATGATAATTTAGATCTGAAAACATGCATGATTATGATACATGAGATGTATGCAAAATATGCCTTGGTTAGATCTAAATTTGTATATGAGATATATGATATAGATCTATAACTGTTTTGTAGATTTACATTTTCCTGATTAAGGCGTTCCTCTTGGCCGTCCGGTCATAAGAACGAAGAAGGGTTTAAAGGCCCTCTCTTCCCATTCGATGGGGTTTCTTATGACGTGTAGGGTGCTGCGTGTTCGTCCTTAATCAGAAACCCAAAAAACTTACTTTCTGCAAAACCCTAGATCCTGAACCCAGGATTTATTGTGCATATTTTGTTTATGAACCCAACTTAATAAGAATTAAGTTTATGGAATATTAATAGGTCTAAATTGAGAATTTCAGATCTAAGACATATTCATAATACTGGGTTCGGGCTTGGGTAGCTCAATTGGTCTAAGCGGTTGATCAAACCGAATCAAGAGTTGGTTAGATGGGATCAACAATGCTTAATTGACCAGCCTAATAGGATTAAGTCTGGGTCAAGATCGAGTCACGATCAAGCAAACCTAATTAGGCTCAGAGGTTAGAGTCTGGATTGTAGGCTAACCACTTAATCATAAATATGTTAATGAGATCTTAAAGTAATTTATGATTTATTTTTAGATTTTTAAATTAATTTTAAGAATTTATGATCTAACCTTCACATGATGTATTTTATAGTTTAGATCTAATCCTATGATTGCATATGTTGATATGATAATTTTTATTTTTGAATCTAGAATGTATTATGTATGATAATATTTAATTTTATGGTAGAAATTAAATTGAATTTACTTTCTACAAAACTCTAGATTTTGAAACTCCTAGGACATGCATCCTTAAATTAAATGGGAAAACAAAAATTAGATTAAACTTATATATTGAATATGACTTCAGTACAATGTTTAGAAAATGTTTCTAAACAATAAAATCAGAAACTAAGTCTAGAGATCCATAACCTAAACCCATATGGCTTGAACTTATTTGAGAATTAAGTGATTGTTTAGGATCTAGTTTTGTAATTGAAATCCTAAGATAATTTCATAAACATGGATTAAAGAAAATGGGTTAGCTTTGATCTGGTCCTTAACTGAGTTAGACTGAATTGATTAAATATGGTACATAGTTAAGAAATTGATCAAATCTAATTAATAGTAATATGGATTAAGGTATTTACTATAATCACATTCAATAGTTGTTTAGTTGATCAAAGTCCTGTACAGTCTAAAAATGGATGCTGATCGTGGAGCTATAGTGGTCGAGCCGAGCTCTTTAGGTGCAGACCAAAATCAAAACTGACAAATCAATTTGATGTCTAAGGTAAGTCTGGCATTCTCAGATAGTGGTTTTTAATTGGCAGCCTCTTACCTTCTAGCCATTTTGATGGTGCATCTAAGCGTACAGCCTTGGCGAGACTCTTCCCACCGATCTCACTTATCTGTGCTAATGTGTTTAATTAAGTTTTTGATTAGGTTGCTCATTGATCAAGCTTAACCATTACATAGAAAATCATGAGACTGATTTTATTCTAGTGAGACTTGATTTAGGTTTCCATGGACCATAATGATCGCTATCCTCATCAGTGACTTACGAAAAGTATGTGAGAGGACTTACATTGTAGAAGTCTAGTGGGAGCAAATTGATCATGATCCTTTCTTCCTTAAATCACTATATAATTTAAATTCTTCTAAAATTATTAGGTCTCTTAAAATGATAAAGTATGGAGATAATACGGAGTCATAGACTCCCATTAAGGTGTGATAATGGGTTCCATTAACTCAATAATTCATTGAGAGGCCAAAGGTCCTGGCTTGTTACTAATGGATTATTCATCCATCATATGATGACTGATCATCTCTCTAATTGTGGTTGGTTGGCCAACTTAAAGTTGAGCCTAATCATTCATTGAGTTGGAGTGCCAAGTTATAGGTCGATCTTAATGTTGGAACCTACTGGGAACCCTTTTTGAAAGCAAAGCCAACTGATCAAGGCCTAGGGCAGAATTTAAAATTTACTAAGAAATTATTTGAGAAACAATGGTTATGAACCTACTCCTTAGATGTGACATGGGGGCCAACCCAAATGGGCTCATGTGCCAACTATATGGATTCTAGTACCTTACTAAGAAAATTATAAATAATTTCTCGAATGAGGTAGAGGCTATCTTGTAATGAAAAAATCCTATTTCCATAGGTTCAGGTTATTCAGATCTTATTGGATCAAGAGAGATATTTTCAAAAAATTTTTCTCTTAGCATCCAAATAAGATCTAAGACTCTTTCAGATAAATCTTATTTGATAAATAGGTGAAATAAAATAAAATAAAATAAAATAATCTAATTTAATTATATCTCATTATAGGTGATCCTATTATCCTATGATGATCCCGATGTATGCTTGAGGTTTTGGATGTAGCCACGCAACTGCTTGGCCTCTACTGGTATTCACTCAGGCAGGATCTGGACATTTTACTTTCTCCTTCTAATTCTCTCCAAAAATCAGAAATCTAGATCTGATTCTGAAGGTCTTCAAAATGAATTTTGAAGATCGATCGTTGTCTCTTGCAGCAGTGCTGCCTTCTTCCTTTCCTATCACCTTTCTCTTGCTCAGATCGAACCAAACTTGCACCCAAAAAATTCTTGGACATGGATAGAAGAGAGAGGACCTAAAGGTGACATGGAGAGGGAGGAGAGAAGCCCTTGCAGTGTGGGAGCAAAGGATTAGAACCTCTCTGTGCTAGGTTGCAGACAGGGTTTACATTAGACCTTGGCTGCGATGCAGGTGCCACAATTCATTTCCTGGCCAATCATGGCTCTTTATGCAACAGATCTAAATCTGATTGTATTGGAAATGATATCATCTGAATCCAATTCAATTAGAGTTCCTTCATAAAACCTCCTTTAGGGTGGTGCCAAGACTGGTCCAAAGAGGACTCTTTAGGCACCGCCCAAGTTGAAAGCATGAAGCAACTGGAGTCCCACTATATGCGACTCTAGGCATGATCCTCATGGGGTGACGCCTCCCTAGGCATGCACTCCTTCCTTTCTACTTTTTAGTTAGGGGCGACAAAGCTCCATGTTCTCTCCTATTAGGTGATGACACATGGGCAGATGTCTAAGTGTCAAAGGTTCAACATTGACCGGAAGTCAAAAGATAAGATTTAGCAGCGTGATGAAAATGGTTAGGTTGTTTTGTCTCAAATTTATCTCATAAATTAAGACAACCCTTTTCTGACTTGGAGAAGCTCTAGTTAGACTAAGTAAAGGTTCTTGAGTGAGCTCAAACATATTTTGCTCAGTCAAGATAAGCTGTAATGATTGTTAAAGGAGAACATTAGGCTCAATCGTGTGCTAGCACTATTTCCTTGAACCTAATTGAATCTTATTTAAATCAAATGAATTGGGTTTGTCCAATTTATGATATCCAGATCCAAACCCTTGTTTGTATGATCCAGGTAGGTTCAGTTTCATATGCGTAAATGGGATACGTCACGATCTTTATTCATCGACATCATCAAAATTTACCTTCAAATGGATCAAAACTTTTTTGATTTTAGACAACTTAGTTTAGAATGAGTTCCACATCTCAATCATTTTTATTGCTCTCAAAAATTCCTACCAGTGACACCTAGCGAATGTCATATTGGTGGCAACTCCATTGGCTGAATTGCAAATGAACCTCTCGGTGTGCTAGCTTCACCTGATGAGTGATTAAGTTCCTCTATTTGAGCCACCTGACGGATTAGAGATTAACGGTGAACTCTGTAATCAAACCCTAGGATCTCTCATATGATGTAATCATTCGATTTCGAGTTCCAGATGTGTGAAAATCTAATAGAACTTCTTTTCTTCTTATTTTTCACTCTGCATGGCCATGCGGCTTATGGACTTGATTCTCATGATCACATAGCGATGCTACCTCTACATTCCGAGGTAGATAGATCCCATCTCTGACTTGGCATTCCATTCCTACAATGAAATATTGTCTATGCCAACTTACACCTCAGGAGTTCCATATTGCTTAGGAGATCCAAGCTATGTGAAAATGTAGTCAAATTTATAAACCACATCAAGGATGAACTGTCGATGCACTGAGTCAAAGAACCGAGACACAACCACTATCTAAGCTTCGAGTCCAGTCAATTCAACGACTCCTGAAAGAGGTACTAGCTCACCTACTGAACATATCGTGCAGATGGGGTTCTCTGATCTGAGTGTTGCCCTCCTTCTCTAACAGGTTGAGTACCTTGTAACTACATCTTGCTCCTGGATGTACTCACACCTATTAAGACTCCAATACCTCACTTTACTGCTAAAGAGAAGCGTATCGTACACCAACTATCCCGTAATCAATCCTTCATCCTTCGATGAATGATCTACGAGTTGGAGCGATTATTGAATGTTCAATAATGATTATTAGTGTCTTAAATTTTCAAAACTACTTGAAAATATCGAATATCATTACCTATAACTCAGAAAGGGATGTATCACTAGAGACACTTCAATATACATTAGTGATAGAAATAATATCCATTTCATTAATTATAGTCAAAAAATTACTAATTTTGCCTCTAGAAGTGTATTACAAGTGTCAGCCCAATTTCTGACTTCTGGGCACACATATCTAACAAAAACTTCTCACTTAACCTAAAGCAATTGGCTAAAAATCTAAAGGTCCCATTCTTCTTAAGGTGGGTTGATTTTTTGCTGGCCCAACGGCTTTTATGAGTGGTCTAGCCACATTGTATGTAGAGGTCGACTCTCTTAGACTCAAACATAATCTTTCTTGAGGTAATCGTGGGTATAAGGTGATATCTCGCATCGATATGCTTGAATTTTTGGTCGAGACCTCGGCTCCTTAGCAAGGGCTACGGTGCCATTGTTGTCGCAATACAGAGGAATGGCATCCGATGGCATCACTCTAACTTCTGCGGCAAATTTCTTGTACCAGAATTGGCTTCTTTGCAGCTTCTGATGTAGCGATGTTATTCTCTTCATGGTGCGAATCTGCTATCACTTATCTACTTTAAACTTTTCCAACTGATAGCAACACCATTACACACAAATAGACTCCCAAATGTCGACTTTCGATCATCTATATCGGACATAAAATCCGAGTCTGTATACCCCTGGTCTTGGAGTTCTCCATTACCAAAAACCAACAACATATCCTTAGTTCTTCTAAAGTACTTAAGGATACATTCCATAGAAGTCTAGTGTTCTTCATCTGAATTTGACTGATATCTACTTGTGGCACTCACAGCATGGGCTATATCAGGTCATGTACATAACATGGCATACATGAGGCTCCCTATTGCAGAAGCATAAAGGATCTTACTCATGCGTTCAATCTTCT
This sequence comes from Cocos nucifera, assembly GCA_006176705.1. Lineage (NCBI taxonomy): Eukaryota > Viridiplantae > Streptophyta > Magnoliopsida > Arecales > Arecaceae > Cocos > Cocos nucifera. Next base: position 59,899 of record QRFJ01001526.1, on the reverse strand, counting down.
CAGGTGTGTTGGGATACATTTTCTTGGAGAGATTAATGTCATGTCTAAAGAGTACTAATCCCCTCTTAGAGTTTTCCATACTAAACCTTTTTAACACTTCCACTATATACAACTTCTATGAAAGACCTAGCATCCTATTTGGTCTATCTCTATAGACTTTGATTCCTAGAATGAAGGATGCTTCTCCTAGGTCTTTCATGGAGAATTTTTTAGATAACCACATTTTGACTGTGGTCAACTGAAGAAAAATTCTGATTTCTCGGACCAGGTTCGTTCAAATCGGATTGGATCAAGAGATATATTTTAAAATTTTTTCTCTTTGATCCTAATCAGATCTGGGATATTTTAGATCTGATTATTATTATTTTAAAAATTAAAATAAAATTAGATAAATTAAATTAGATTTAAGTTACCTTAATGTGGGTAATCCTATTACCCGTTGATGATTCTGTATGCAGTGAAAGGTTCTGGATCTAGCCACGCAAGTGCCTGGCCTCTACCGATATCCACTCAGGCTGGATCTGGAGATCCTCTTCTTCTCTATCACGATCTTCAGAAATTAGGATCTTGGGATCTGATTGGAAGGATCTCAGACCTTTTGAGATCAGCAGTCATCCTTCTGCAGCAGCGAGCCCTTCTAGCTTTCAGTCATCTTTCTTTGATCTAGATCGCACCAACCAAGCCTCCAAAACTCTTTTTAGATGTGGAGAGGAGAGGAATGAAGGTGGTTTAGGCATGGAGGAAAGAGGAAGAGCAACCTTTGGGGTGTTGGAATTGTTGATTAAAAAATACTTGAGGTTGGGCGCAGCGTCTTATTTATAGGACTGTCTGTGATCCAACTGTCTCTTTCTTCCCAACCAATCACAACTCTTTATGAAATCAGATCTAAATCTGATTGGTGGGAATAAGAGTCCCTGGATTTTCCTCCTTAGAGGGATGCCTAGATCAGTCAAAGTTGGTTCTTTAGGAGACTCTAATTTAGAATCCAAAAGAAGATGGAGTCTATTTAGATATATGTGCCTAGAAGCCAGAATTGGCTGACACTGTAATAACACTTCTAGGGGCAAAATTATAATTTTGACTAAAATTAATTAAATGGGTTATTTTTTCTATCACATATGTGTATTTTAGTGTGTGATACATCTTTTGAGTTAATGGGTAATGATAAATTCATATTTTTCAAGAGTTTGAAAATTTAAGACATGAATAATCATTATTAACTCATAAATTGCTCCTGACCATAGGACATCACGAGGATGGTGATTGATCCGGAAGGTTGGTGTACAATTCGCTCTCTTTAGTAGATGAGTCTTGGAGTCTACGGTTATGGGGAGACATCGGAGCGAGAGTACAAGTTACTCGTTTAGGAACCGAGGGCACTGAGCGTGACCACCTCGAGTAGTCATTAGGGAGTCTACCTTCTCGTCAATGACTGACTCGATGCTGCAGTAGTTGTGTCTGGTTCTTTGTTGTGACCTAGATGCATCGCAGTTCACTTGAGGGTGTTATAGCTTTTGACTACCACCATTACTCGGTTCTTCTAGGCCATATGGAACCCTGAGGTGTTGTGTGGCTATGACATTGTTCATTGTAGGAACTGGATTGACATCAAGATGGAATCTATTCTACCTCGGTGGTAGAGGAGTAGCCCTATGATGATATGAAGAATCAATGTCAGAAATCCATGGCCATGGTAGAGTGAAATAATTTAGAAAGAGTTTCTATTTAGATTTTCACATTGGACTCAAACGCGTGACCACCTCGAGTAGTCATTAGGGAGTCTACCTTCTCGTCAATGACTGACTCGATGCTGCAGTAGTGTGTCTGGTTCTTTGACCTGAGATGCATCGGCAGTTCACCTTGAGGGTGTTATAGTTTGACTACACCATTACTCGGTCTCCTAGCCATATGGAACCCTGAGGTGTATGTTGGCTGTGACATGTTCATTGTAGGAACTGGATTGCATCAAGATGGGATCTATCTACCTCGGTGGTAGAGGAGTAGCCCTATGATGATCATGAGAATCAAGTCCTGAAGCCCATGGCCATGGCAGAGTGAAATAATAGAAAGAGTTTCTATTTAGATTTTCACATTGGACTCGAATCGAATGATTACATCATATGACAGAGACTAGGGTTTGACGAGTTCACCTTAACCCTAATCTGATCGGGGCTCAAGATAGAAGAACTGAATCACACAGGTAGCTGCACCAAGAGGTTCGCATTCAGCTCTGATGGGTTGCCACCATATACTGCTAGGTGTCACTGGTGGATTTTGGGAGCAATTAGAATGATTTAGATGATCGATCATTCTAGCTGTTCGAATCAGAAGAGTTCTGATCCATCGAAAGGAGTTTCGATGATGTCTATGATAGAGATCATGACATATCCCATTACCATACAGAACTGAACCTAACTGGGTCACACAAACAAGGGTTTGAATCTGGTGATCATCAATTGAATTGATCTAGTTCAATTGATCTGAATGAGATTCAATTAGGTTCAAGGAAATCGTGCTAGCACTCGATTGAACCTAACGTTCTTCTTTTACTATCATAAATAAGTTGTCCTGACTGAGCCAAAGGAGTTTGTGCTCAATCAGAGGCCTTCATATGGTCTGACTGGAGGTTGTCCAAGTCAGAATAGGTTGTCTTATTTGTAAGACATTACCTGCCATTTTTGGTCACCTGCCATTTCTTGTTCTTTGACTTTGGTCAAAAGTCTACCTTTGACTGGTCAAACGTTGACCATTCACCCTTTGACTTTTGACCACATGTCATGCACCTATTGGAGAGCTGGTGGGGGCCTGTCCCCCTGCCAAAACCTGGCAAGGAGAAGGGCGCACGCCAAGGGTGGCGTGAGCCCAAGTAGGAGGCGCCTAGGAGTCCTTGTTGGACAAGGACTCCACCTCCCTTTAGGATTCCAATTAGAGTTCTACTAAGAATCCAGTTTGACTGGTCTTAGGCGCCCTCTAAGGAGGAATCCAGGGGTCTCTTTTTCAACCAATCAGATTTAGATCTGATTACACAAAGGGTTGTGATTGGTTGAGAGGAAGAGGAGTTGGATCACAAGAGGTCTATAAATAAGACCCTACGCCCAACCCTAATCCTAAGTGAAGAAAAAGTCTTATTGAAAGAGATTTCCCACGTCCAAGATCAAGGAAAGGCGATCAAAAGCAAGAAGGCTGCGCTGCTGCAAAAGGACGACTGCAGATCTTCAAAAGGTTTTGAAGATCCTCCAGATCAGATCCAGATCTGATTTTTGGAGGAGTGATAGAGAAGAAGAGGTTCTCCAGATCCAACCCGAGTGGATACCGGTAGAGGCCAGGCGCTTGCGTGGCTAAGATCCAGAACCTTCCGCTGCAATCAGGATCATCTACAGGGTAATAGGATTACCCAAATCAGGTAAATTAAATTTGATTTAATTTATCTTATTTTATTTTATTTTATTAAAATAATAATAATCAGATCTAAAACATATCAAGATCTGATTAAGATCAAGAGAAAAAATGAAATATATCTCTTGATCTAATCAGATCTGGACGAACCTGGACCGGGAAATCAGGATTTCCCTTCATTGATGACCTAGATGTAATCTAGGGTTAGATCTAGAATTGTTCTAGATCTAGGTATTGATATGATCAATACCACTTATGATTAATTTAATTTTAAATTTATATTTATATCATAACATGTTATAGATTCTTGATGTAGGATTTTATAATTTGATTACATGCATGTTGTAGATTAAATAGTTTAATCTATGTCTTCTGCTGCTCTATATTTAGAAAAAATTTTGAAATCTATGCATGAAATCCTGTATGTTTTCTATCAGTAGTATCAGAGCATCTAGATTCTATTATAACATGTTTATGTATACTTTAGATTAAATCTAAAAATTAAAGTTAATTAAAGATCATAGGTACTACCATAAGGTTGTCCTATTGTAAGGTTAACCCCTTACAATGAAAAGATTTTTCTAGTATGTGCTGATCTAAATCAAAATTATGAATTATTTAGATTAGATCTAAGAAAATTTATGATTTAATTTTTTAATTTAAATCTAAAATTTAATAGATATTAGATCTATTTTAGATTATTTAGATTGGATCTAAATAATATTAGAATTGCACATACTGCCATAAGATTGTCCTGCTGTAAGATTTATCCTTTACAGTGGAAAGGTTGTCCTAATATGTGCTGATCTGAGAAACCTAAGTCATAAATATGTTAGATGAGATCTAAAATAATTTATGATTTATTTTTAAATTTTAAATTTAATTTTAAATAATTTATGATCTAACCCACATGATGTGTTTTATATTTAGATCTAATCCGCTTATTGCATATGTTGATATGTAATTTTTATTTTGAATCTAGAACGTATATGTATGATATATTTATTTTATAGAAATTAAATTGTAAACTTACTTTCTACAAAACTCTAGATTTAAAACTCTAGGACATGATCTAAATAATGAAACAAATTAGATCTAAAACTATATATTGAATATGATTCAGTACAATTTAAAAATGTTTCAAACAATAAAATCAGAAACTAGTTCTAAGATTCCATAACCTAAACCCATAAGGCTTGAACTTAATTGAGAATTGAGTGATTGTTTAGGATCTAGGTTTGTAATTTGAAGATCCTAAGATAATTTCATAAAATATGGATTAAAGAAAAATGGGGTAGCTTTGATCAGATCCTTAACTGGGTTAGACTAGAATTAGATTAAATATGGACATAGTTAAGAAATTGATCAAATCTAATTAATAGTTAATTAGGATTAGATCATTTCTATTGATCACTTCAATAGTTGTAGTTGATCAAAGTCCATACATCTAACAAATGGATGCTGATCGTGGCTTAGTGGTCGAGCCCGAGTCTTCAGGCAGACCAAATCAAAACTGACAAATCAATTAGTGTCTAAGGTAAGTCTGGCATTCCAGACTGGTGGTTTTTAATTGGCAGCCTGCTTACCTAGCCATTTCTGATGGTGTCTAAAGCAAGCCTTGGCAAACACTTCCATCGATCTCACTTACCTGGCCAATGTGATTAATCAAGTTTTTGATTAGGTTGCTCATTGATTCATGCTAACCCATGTTACATAGAAAATCAATGAGACTGATTTTATTCAGTGAGACTGATTTAGGTGTCCATGGACCGTAATTGATCGTAGTCCTCATCAGTGACTTACGAAGTCAGTAGGAGGACTTAACTTGGTAAAGTCAGTGGGAGCAAATTGGTCCATGTCCTTTCTATCCTTAAATCACTAATAATTTAAATCCTCTAAAATTATTAGGTCCTTAAAATGATAATGTTATGGGAATAATGGAGTCATAGCCTCCCATTAAGGTGTTTGATAATGGGTCCATTAACTCAATAATCATTGGAGGCCCAAAGGCCTGGGGCTTGTTGACTAATGGAATTATCATCCATCATATGATGACTTGGATGTATCTCTCTAATGGTGGTTGGGTTGGCCAACCAAAGTTGGACCTAATCATTCATTAGTTGGATGCACCAAGTATAGTCATGTTAATGGTTGGACCTAACTGGATCCTTTTCTGAGAAGGCAAAGCCAACTGATCAAGGCTGGGGCAAAATTAAAATTACTAAAAATTATTTAAAGAAATAATTGGTTATGAACCTACCCTTAGATGTGCATGGGGGGCCAACCAAAGTTGGGCTCATGTGCAATCTATGTGGATTCTAGTACCTACTAAAAAATTAAAATAATTCCTCGAATTGGAGGTAGAGGGTATCAGTTCGAATAAAATAGTGAAAGAACCTTTAGACTAAAGTTTAAATCTTCAGGCTTAAAATAATTTATATACAATAGGTCATTGTTCTTTATTAAAGCTAAATCCTAATTGCTCCTATCACTATTAGACAGTGAAAACTTATGGACCCAACTTCGATAATCAGTATCGAAAGTTGAATATTGATTCAGTAGTACGAATGAGTTCATATTGAGATTTTTGAGTTCAGTCAAAATAATTAGTCCAAGATTAACCCAAATCTGGCATAGTACTTCTAATGTTTGAAATAGGATCATAGGAAGAAGATTTGTCTTGCTTCCCTTGACCACAACGGGCTGAATAAGAGAAAGGAACAAAAATTGCTCATTAAAGATGTTATATGATAACACCTTAAAACTTCTCCGTATGTAATTTTACTACCTGAGTATTAGATACCAATGGTCTTATGCAATTCATTATAAGGACTTAAGATAAGTGGAATGTACACATCCTAGTTGGATTATGTCATGGATGTCTATGTTTGGCATTACAGACATTGACAAGAATAGGATAAATAGGTTAGCTTGAAAGAAAAACCTTGATATCAATGATTGTGAATCATTGATAGCCTATGAATCTTCTCTTCTTGGAAAGATGACAAAATCACCTTTTACTAGAAAAGGTGAAGGAGCCGATAACGTTCTAAGTCTCATACATAGTGATATATGTGGACCTTAAACTTAAGTGCCAAAGGAAGACATTAATATTTATTGCAGATGATCTATCTAGGTATGGATACGTCTGGAATGAATCATTTGAAATATTCAAATGATTCAATAATAAAAAAGAAAAATAAACTGAATAAGGTATTAAAACTCTTCGATCAGATCGAGGAGGCAAATACTTATCCAATGAGTTTGTGACATATCTAGGAGAGAATAGGATTCTCTCTCAGTGAATTCCTTTTTGGAACATAGTGTATCTAAAAGAAGAAATTGAACTTTGTTAGACATGGTTCAATCTATAATAGGGTATACTTGTCTGCCTATTGTAGGGTTGTGCTCTTGTGACTATTTTTTTTACTCTGAAAATTTATACCAAGTTAATCTATTGCATTGACTCCATATAGGATATGAATCGGACATAGACCTAGACTCTCTCACTTTCGGGTTTGGAGTTGATCAGCCTATGTCGTATATTTGCACACAGATAAACTTGGATCCTGATCCAATAAGTGTTTAAGGGTCATTAATTCTGCGATGCTAAAGAACATAAGATGTTCATCAGTAGTAGGGCATTTCTTTTGGAAAGAAGTTTCTTAGAGAAGGAACTGATATCTATCAAGTTGAACTTATAAAAGTTTAACTGGTAGAAAAGAGCCGACGTTATCTGATAAACCTATAGAACCAAATTTGATCAGATCAAATTCGGAGCCCATTAAAGTGTCATCTTTAAGAAGATCCAATAGAGTACCATGTTAGCTGGATAGATACTTCAATGTCTAGATCCAGGATGATGATCATGTTGAGCTCGATGAGAACAACAAGGATCCGATCATCTATAAGGATACAGTGCAGTGGCCTGATTCTGAGAAGTGGCTTGAAGCCCTATGATCCAAATTGAAGTCTATGAAAATCAACAGTGTATGGACACTAGTTGATCACCTGAAAGGATATAACTCATTAGGTGTGAATGGAGTTTTAATAGGATCAGAGTAGCGCAGACGGGAAGATAAGGACCTATAAAGCCCGTTTGAGTATCATCTCAGAGTTTGAACATACGTTCTGAACGTATATCTTAGTTATGAACAAAGATAAACCCTGCACTTATTATTGGGCAAAATATTTTGTACTGTTATTACTTGTGATGTTTGAGGATGAAATTCTCTTAATCCGGAATAGCATTCCAACATTGCAAGGAATAAAGGTTTAGCTATCATCTTATTTATCCATGTACAAGATTAGACATGGTATACTCACTAAAGATAGTGAGCAGATACCAGTCTAATCCAAGTAAGAGCCACTGGAGGATTGGATAGACAATCTCTAAGTATTTGGGAAATACTAAGATCCTGTAACTCAAATATGGAAGTACTGACTTAAAACATATGGATGTTTTGATTTCAGTTAGAATAAGATGACAATAAGAGAATGTCGACTCATACCCTAATTGTAGGAGCAATCTGCTAGAAAGATTTCAAGCAGGATACTTTAGCCTATTCAGTTAGTGATGTAGAGTACATCATGGCATATGATATTGCCATATAAGCTGTGTAGTTACTGAGCTTCATTAGCAGGTTGGGAGTGGCACCCTCCACCCATGGTCCAGTCCTATCGTAGCACTGGAGCTATAGCTCAGGCTAAAGAACCAAAGGACCAGCATATTCTGCATCATTTTTATCTTAGATATTTGATCTGGGTGATGTTAATCTTTAGAAGATTGATGTAAAAGGAGAACTTGACCGATCCATTTGCTAAGGCCTCGAAACTAAGAAGTTCTATGAACTCAAGTGGAATAGGATATTTGATATCATTTTGATTGGCTTTAGTCCAAGTGAGAGTTATTGAAAAATATATTCTAAAGCCAATCATCTAAGTAGTAGATGATTGAAATTAGTATATAAATTATCTAATAATAATAGTAATTTGGCTATTTCATCATAAAAATTCTATCTTCCTTAAATGAACTCCTAAATGATGATGAAGTTCTTAGAACCATAATCAATCGATAAAGAAGGATTTATCGAATGGTTCTTAAATTATTCATAATCAAATGATAAGTTATTAACAAGGATGATAACTTATCGAGTGTAGGTCGCTGTATGCCGGTTGTCCTCATAACCAAATGGTGTGGAGATACTGGTATGGCATTCAGGTGAGATGTAGGACTATATCTGTACTGAACATGACCAATGTATCACTCTACTGTTAAGAATAGCTAGCTAAGGCCAATGGGTATAAGAATCCCTCCGACCTGAGATCGTCATGGTGACCTACGAGCAACTCACTGTACTTTGGTGCTGGACTGCCTGTATTTCTAATATAGGTGATGGAAGATTTTTGGGTATAGTCAAGTACTTATAGAGTCGGTGTGTGAGTCAAGATGGGATTGACCCCTCCTAATTAACTTCAGAAAGAGAATGTCTCACTATGTTTTAATTTAGCAAAATCTAGGCCTGGATAATCCTCATGAGGTGTCACGGGATTTGCAAAATTTTGAGATATAATAGAGATAACTTGTATGAGTATTTGATAGCATACTCGAAGTCGTCTTGAGCATTATTGGACATAGGGATGAATTATATGGTAACCATGGGCCAGGGCTTTAAGAATGTTGTTTTGCATACATTCGATCTATCTGGACGTCGAAAACCATTGTTAGATGGTAACTTCGATTGATACAAGAATTAATTTTTATACTACCAGCTTAGGTTCGAACCTATGGGGTCACACACATTAGAGCTTATAACCTGATCGGATGGTTAATCAATGATTGAGAATCATTTCGAGGTCAAACATTCAATGCGATTAATGTTTGACCTAATGCAAGTGTTGCAGGATGATCGATTAGCAATTAGATTGTTAATTAGCTCAATTTGATTGAGCAATCAGGTTGAGATCAAGTCTAATTAAATTATATTTAATTAAAATTAGTTTGAATTTAATTAGATTAAGTCTAGTTGGTTTATTGGATTAGTCAATTGCAAGAAAGAATAATTCCTTATTTGACTAGGACCTAGGTGTACCTGATTGACATAGAATTTAAATCAGATTTAAATCTTAATTTAATTTGATTTAATTAAGCTCCTAGTTAGATTAGGATCATTCTTAATTAGATTTTATTTAATTTAATTTAAATAAAATTTAAATTAAATTTAAAATAATTTTGACCTAGTCAAACAAGAGGAGTCCTAGTTGGACTGGGACTCTCTCTCTTTCACTTGCGCCTAAGAAAGCCCATGCCATATTTTAATTCTAGATTTGTTTCTATGTTTTCCCATGCCTAATAAAAGGTTTTCCATGCCCCATATCAAATTATTTGGATTTAAATTTGATTTGGTCAAAATTAGAAGGAAGTTGGAAATTGTTTCCTACTTGGAAGAGTCTTCTTTGATCCAAACTCCTCCCTCCCTTGTGCGCCAACTCTACCCATGCCCCTCTATCTTATTCATCCCTTTTCCCCATGATTTTGTATGTGAGAATCAGTGGTTACACGAAAAAATAAGTGGACCTAGTTTTACAATATAAAGGGGACGCCTCTTTCTTTGACCATTGAGGATGTAAAAAGTCCTAAAAAAATCATAAAAAATTAAAGAAAAAAAGAGGAGAAGGCATGGAGGATTTGTGGTACCAAGATTCATGGAGAAGAGCCCTCAATTAAGATATCAAAGGTTGATATCTTGAAGAGACAAGGTAAGAGAAGATTGTCTTTCTCTTATATTTTTCTTTTATGTTTTTCTCTTTCTATTTTATTTATGATTTTTATATGATAAAAATCTGAGAGAGAGAGGAAGGGCTTAAGGAAAGATGGTGTCAAGATCCTTAGAGGAAAGGTCTTCATCTAGACATCAATCATTGATGTCATAAAGGCACTAAGGTAAGAGAAGATTATCTTCTCTTTGTTTTCTTTTGAGTATTTTCTTCTTCATTATTTTATGTGATTTTTATATGATAAAGATCTGAGAGAGAGAGAGAGAGAGAGAAAGAGGGCATGGAATCTATGCTCCAAGGTGTTGAGGCACGGTGATCATTTTTGGACATGATCTGATCATGTCCTAATGCGAGAAGAAGAAGATAAGAAGGTCTTCTCTTAGGATTTTCTTGAGAGCCCTTCTTCTCAATTTTATTTATAAGATTTTTATAAGAAAAATCTGAGGGTGTGATATCTTAAAAATTAAAAAAAAATCCAGAGGAGAAGGTCTCCTCTAAATCTAGCATAATAGATGTTTTCAGGATATCAACTGTTGACATCCTGAAGGAGAAGATTTGTCTTCTCCTAAGATTTTCTCCATATGTCTTTTTATTTCTATTTTATGCAAGATCCAAGGGTTGAATTCCTCCCTCATTCCTCCTCATGTTCTTCATCTCTTGGATTGTCCAAGAGACCTGAAGAACATGTATTTGATTAACCATCAAGAGAGATCTGTGAGAAGCTAGCACTTCAAGCGGATCTTCGTTCAATGAATCTCTGATCTGTATTGTAGGTTCGTATGGATCACCTGTAGAGATCAGACGTATATGCAGCTCCAAAGGCAACAATGGATTCAACCATGGAGTTCTCGACCCATGCAAAGATAAGAGATCTGATCTCTTGGTGACCTAGATATGACCTAGGGTTAGATCTAGAATTATTCTAGATCTAGGTATTGATATGATCAATACCACTTATGATTAATTTAATTTCATATTTATATTTGCATCATAACATATTATAGATCCTTGATGTAGAGTTTTATAATTTGATTATATGCATGTTGTAGATTAAATAGTTTAATCTATGTCTTCTGCTGCTCTATATTTCGAAAAAGTTTTGAAATCTATGCATGAAATCCTACATGTTTTCTATCACAAGACCCTTCTAATTGGTCCCAAATTCCACCAGTGATATCTAGCAGTATATGATTGCAAACCATCAAAATCGAATGTGAACCTCTCGATGTAGCTACCTATGTGATTGGGTTCTTCTATCATGAGTCCTGATAGGATTAGGGTTAAGGCAAACTTGTCAAAACCAACACTCTATCATATGATTGAATCATTTGATTCGAGTCTGATGTAAAATTCTAATTAAAAAATTTTTTCTATTATATCATACTGCTATGGCCATGGACTTAAGAACTTGATCTTATGATCATTATAGAACTACTTCTCCTCTATTGAGGTTGATAGATCCCATCTTGGTGAGATCCAGTTCCTATAATGAACATGGTATAGCCAACATACCTCTAGATTCTAAATGGCTAGGTGGCTGAGTTATGGTATAGTCAAACTATAACACACTTAAGGTGAACTGCTGATACACCTCAGGTCTAAGAATTAGACACACAACTACAACATTGAGCTTAGTCATCAACGAGAAGATAGACTTCCTTATGACTTCTCGAGATAGTCACACTCAGTACCCTCATTCTCAATGAGTACCTGTACTCTTGCTCTGATGTCTCCACATCGTAGACTCAAGACTTATCTATCCTAAGGAAGAGATCGTACATCGATCTTCTGGATTGGTCACCATTCTCATGATGATCTTACGATTGAAAGCAATTTATGAGTTAATTATGAAAATATATCTTAAATTTTCAACTCTTGAAAATATGTATTATCATTTTCATTAACTCAAAGAATGTATTACAAATACTTTACACACAATATGATAGAAGAAAATAATTCTTTATTATTTTTAAGTCAAAATTATAAAAATGCTCCTAGAAAGTGTATTACAAGTTTCAGTCAATCTAGCTTCTAGGGCACTCATCTAACAAACTCTCACTTGATCTGAAGTCAATTGGCTACAAATCTAAGTTCCATCTTCTCAAGATGGGCTTTGATCTTTTGCTGGCTCAATGGCTTTATCAATGGATCAGCCGCATTGTCTGTGGTGTCAACTTTTTTGACTTCGATGTAATCCTTCTCGAGGTAATCATAGATAAGGTGATATTGCCGCTCGATTTACTTCAACTTTTGACGAGATCTCGACTCCTTAGCTAGGGCTATGGTACTATTATTGTCGTAGTATAGAGGAACGGCATCCAATGGCATCACTTTGAGCTCTGTGGTGAATTTCTTAAATCAGAATGCCTCCTTCATAGCTTTCAATATAGTGATATGTTCTACTTCCATGGTGGAGTCTGCTATCACAGTCTACCTAAAACTCTTTCAGCTAACAGTACTACCATTGCATACAAATAGACTTTCAGATGTCGACTTTCGATTATCTATATCTGACATAAACTCTGAGTTTGTATATCCCTAGACCTGGAGTTCTCCATTATCAAAGATCAAAAACAAATCCTTAGTCCTTCTCAAGTACTTAAGGATATACTTCACAGAAGTTCAGTACTCTTCGCCTGAATTCGATTGATACCTACTCATGCACTCACAGCATATGTGATATCAGGTCGTGTACACAACATGGCATACATGAGGCTCCTTATTGTCGAAGTATAAGAGATCTTGCTCATGCATTCAATCTCCTCAAGTGTGTTGGGATACATCTTTTTGGAGAGATGAATGTCATGTCTGAAGGACACCAATCCCCTCTTAGAGTTCTTCATGATGAACCTCTTCAGCACCTCCTCTATGTACATCTTCTATGATAGTCCCAGCATCCAATTCGGTCTATCCCTATAGATCTTAATTTTTAATATAAAGGATGCCCCTCCTAGATCTTTTATAGAAAATTCTTTTGACAACCATATTTTAATGGATATCAACATGAGAATATCATTCTCAATCAGGAGGATGTCATCCACGTACAATACGAGGAAGACAACAGTACTTCTGCTAATCTTTTTAAAAACATAAGATTTTTTCTCATTTTTAATGAAACCAAATGATTTGATCACATCATTAAAATAAGCATTCCAGCTCAGAGATGCTTGCTTAAGTTTATTTATGAACTTTTGCAACTTGTAAACCTTGTGATCACTATCATTAGATGTGAAACCGAGCGGCTATTCCATATAGATATTTTTCTTAAGATATCCATTTAAGAATGCCATTTTCATGTCTATCTACTATATTTCATAATCGAAATAGGTTGCAATAGCAAGCAATGCACGGATCGATTTTAGCATGGCCACTACTGAAAAGGTATCCTAATAGTCAATGCTTTCATACTGACTATACCCATTCGCTACTAGCCTAGCCTTGAATGTCTCTACATTTCCATCAACACCTCTTTCTCTTGAAGATTCATTTACATCCAATAGGTACAATACCTTCAGATGGATCTACTAAGGTCTAAATTTGGTTCAAGTGCATTGAGTCAATTTCTAACTTCATTATCTCTAACCATTTCTCAAAGTCAATATCTAATATCGCCTCGTCATAGGTTTTGGGATCATCATCATGAACTCCATTTTTTGTGAGGAATATTTTCTCTACATCCTTTGAAATGGTGCCTAAGTATCTCTCAGAAGGATGGAAAACTTTACTTGATCTACAAGGTGGAGGAGATTGTATTTGGACTGGCTCAATCTGACTGGGTTCCATAAGTTTCTTAGCTCGTTGCTCTTTGGAGACCTTCTCCTCGAGCCTAATCTATCTTCCAATACCACCATCTTAAATAAACTATTTTATAAGAAAAATAGCATGTTAACTCACAATCACATTGTGGTCTTTCGGAAGATAGAAATAATATCCTAACGATTCTTTAGGATATCCAATAAAATGAGCTCTAAAGGACCTGGACTCTAACTTGTCCACATGCTATCTCTTGGCATGGGCCAGACAATCCCAAATTTTGAGATGACTCAGACGGTTTCTTACCATCCCATATCTCATATGGTGTGGTAGGAATGGTTTTAGAGAAAATCCTATTTTATAGGTAGATTATGGTTATTAGACTATGTCCCCAAAGAAATTAAGGAAGGTCCATAAAACTCATTATAGATTGAACCATATTTAATAGGTTCCGATTTCTCCATTCTAAAATTCTGTTGAGTTGAGGTATTCCATGTAGAGTCCATTGTAAGACTATGCCATTTTTTTTAAGATAATCTAGAAATTTTCGACTAAGATATTCACCTTCTTAATCTGATCAAAGAACCATAATGGACTTTTTAGTTTACTTTTCTACTTCGTACCTGAATTTCTTGAACTTTTTAAAGACTTCAAACTTATGTCGCATTAAATACACATATCCGTACCGAGATAGATCATCAATAAAGATAATCAAGTAGATATAATTATTTCTGACCGGCACATCAAATGGACCACACACATCTATATGAACTAGGGCAAGTAGGTCCGTGGCCCTTTTCTTATGTCCCACAAAATGGAGCTTGATCATTTTGCTTTGAAGGCATGATTCATAAATCGAAAATGACTCAAAAATCAATGAACTCATTAGTCCGAATTTCTCCAATTGTTAATTTTGTCTTCTGTTATATGACCTAGACTAAGATGCCATAGATACCTTTCATTTAGACTATCCCTAAGTTGCTTAAATCCTATGGCTTTCATGTTTTGCTCGACATTAAATATAGAGACATCAACATGCAACTATGTTGATCCTAGATTGAATTTGATGATAACACAAGCATTTGAGTATAAATTGTTATATTACTAACATTGTTTATGAGAATGTGTAGTTGTAAATCTCAAGTTCTCACAAACACCAAGTGTTCCCATTCATCAGTTATTCAAGATTTTAGAGAGGACATTTCAAATTGGAATCATTTTTCAAGAGGTTTTAATTAAGAATAAATCAAGATAAAAAGGCAAATCTAACCTACAAAGTAAATTGGAGAAGAAATGATCATAAATAGTGTTTAGCATGCCTGGTATGTAAACTGGGCTGACCCAGTCTGATACTGAGCCATCCTAGTCTTAGTGAAAGCAAAAGATAGAAAGGCAAAATTTTTCTTGACCTAGGAGACTGAGCCAACCCAGCTAAAAACTGAGCCAACCCAGTGGAACTAGGCCGATCCAGTCATAAAGTGAGCCATCCTAGTCTCAGACAACAGAAGAAGATAGAAACAGTATTTCAAAATTTTTGAGACTGAGCCGATCCAGCTGAAAACTGAGCCTATCTGATTTGGACTGAGCCGACCTAGTTTAAAACTGAGCCGATCCAGTGCCTGTAATGGCTAGTTTTCAATTCTACAGCTTTTTCACTTCACACATCCTCCAACGGCTATTTTGGATCTTCTAACGGCTAGATCACTTCCAGAAGCCTATGATGATGACTTATAATGATGAAAAATCTAAGGGATACTTAAGGAAACACTTAAGATATAAAAAATAATTTTTGAACATACAAGAAAGCTTCCAAATAGATTTTCAATTCTTCAAGTGTGTGAGCTCAATAGTAAAAAGGAAGGAGTACTTTTTAGTATTATCCTTATCCTTCTAACATCCTCAATTAGAGAGAAGTTAGGCCATCGTCATTGAAGATCAACTCCTACTTCTTTTAAGCATTCAAGAGAAGAAACCAAGCCTACAAGCTAAACTTCCAGATGTTCTTCTCCTAAGCTTCAAGAGTTTGCTTTTATTTTATTTACTGTATTATTCATTTTTATTTCAAGTTTCTTGGGGTGAGAAACTTGGGTTGGTCCAAGCCTAGAGTTGGACATTATATGGTTATGATTGGTAAGCCAAAGTGAAAACCAATCAGGGTTGATTGTTAGTCCAAAAAAATAATCATTATATGATTGTGGTTGGTGAGCCAAGGTCAAAACCAACTGGGTTGGATTGTGAGCCCAAGTAAAACAATCGAACTGTAATTAAGCCTAGTGATTATAGTTGAATTCTTAAGTGGTTTACTTAGGGAGTGGACGTAGGTGCTGAGTTTAGTACCGAACCACTATAAAATTATTGTATTTATGATTACATATTACTATTCTATTGATTTTCTTTACTGTACATTACATAGCTCATTTGTTGGCATTTAATTAGATCAATCTACTTGTATCATAAGCTTAAAATTTAAAATACTCAATTCACCCCCCCTCTTGGATAGCCATACTTGGGCAACAAACTGATAGAGACCATTAATTAAGAAATCATTTATAATTTTATTTTTTTAAAAAAAATAGTACAGTGGTCCTTAAGAAAGCTAATTATATAACCTTCTTGTGGTAAACAAGAAACAAAAATCAAATTCCTACTTGCTGTAGGCACATAATAATAGTTCCTAAGTACTAAAACTAAATCAGATGATAATCGAAGAGGGTAGGTTCTCATGACCATAGTAGCAACTCTTGCTTCATTTTCGATGAGTAGGATCATCTCACTATCCCTTAGCCTCCTGCTCTCCTCAAGATTCTGCATGGAAGTGCACAAGTGAGCACTAGATTAGAGTCAAGCATCCAACTGGATGTAGAAAAAATTATAAGGTTAGATTCAATTATGAGCATACCTCTAGAAGGACCTGTCTCTTTGTTCTTCAGGCTGGTCAGGTACAAAGGGTAGTTTCGCTTTCAATGGCCATCGGTCTCAGCGGCATTCTTCTTTAGTTCTTCCTTCTTTTTCTTTCCACCTTCTATATTCTATTTCTTTGCAGAATTCTTCTTCTTCGTAGAAAACTTTCTTTTGGAGGAAGTTTGCTCCACAGCAAGAACTGAGCTTTTTAAATCTTTCATAGAAAGCTCAGCAGTAACCAGCATGTTCATAAGTTCAGCTAAGATATATTATAGTTTATACATATAAAAGTTTATAATGAACTACCCATACTGACTGTAGGATCATATCATTCTATAGGTCTTTGTCTAACATAACAATGAGCTTTTCAAGCTCCTTTAGATCTTTGATCATTGTCAAACAATAATCTTGAACTGATTGCCCATCACGCATCTGAGCCTTAAAAAATCTCCAAGAGACTTGATACCAGATTGTGCAACTCTGCTCACTAAATAACTCTTGAAGGTGTGCCAACATTTGGCATGCAGTTTTGATGCCTTCATTTTGGCACTATAGCTTATCAGGCATCGAGCTCAATATGTAGTATCTTGCTTTGTTATCATCATCCATCCACTTCTCCAGAGATGCTCTCTATTCAGTGATTGGATGGACTGGTAAGGTAGAGATCCAAGTCCAATACATAGGTCAGCTTCTTAAAATCCAAAATAATTTTGAAGTTCTTGAGCCAATCTTTGTAATTGGGTTCGATTAGTCTGTGGATGTTTAGAATTCGGGCTAATGGGTTTGATGCAGATATTTTCTTATACAGAGTCAAAGTTTCTAGTTAAACTTTGTAATTAGACTTAACCAATTTGTTTAAAAGTTTTATTTTTAAATAAATTAGGCTCTCACTATTTTCTTGGATTCCTATACTTTCTTGATAAAGATGCGAAAATCTCCACAATCATAGACTTTTAATGGGTGGTTTGGTCCCACTGACTGGCTCACCACCTCACCTAATAGTTATTAGTGATGGATCAATCGATGAGTGGACAACTTCTGTCCAATAATTCTCTAATCATGGCGCACCCAAACTTGATCTCAAATTTATAAAGCTCACCATATCCGGAATATTATTCTAATCCTTAGTTAAGTCAGATTCACTATTTGCACGAATTGGATTTCTAACTCGATCCCTCACCGTATTCGAAATATTGAGTCTAGCCCATTGATCGTTGTCGTAGGCGATCAAAAATAAAACCTAACGCACTACTATATAGATAGAATGAGTTAGGATCGTATCCTCAGAGATCGTGTTAATTATATTTAAATAATAAATTAAAAAAAAAATTAAAATTAATTAAAAATTAATTAATTAAAAAGCTACTTAAATAAATAAATAAATAAATAAATAAATAAAATAAAGATTGGGTAGCAAATATGGAGATGGGTTCTTAGGATTTCAACTGATCTTTTGATTGATAGTTGGTATTCTTTTTAATATACTTTAATTGATATCTAATCAATAAAAATATAACCTATCTTAGAGAGCACGATCTGTATTCTTACATCACAATCCATCTCTTAAAGTTATAGGCTAGTCTAAATTAATTTAGATATAATAAAAAAAATTAATTTAAAGATAATCTATTCTAAGAGCACGAACCATATCCGTAGATCACGACTCATTCCAAGGATTATAAACTATTCTAGATAAATCTCATAAATACATAAAAATATTATAAATAAAAATAATTTTTATTATAAATTAAAAAAGTAAAAAAAATAAAAAATTAAAAATATAAAAATAGAATCACAGTAATCTCCTGAGAACTAGTCGATCAGTTGGCTATCGAGAAGTTTTCGCTAAAGTCTTCAATCTTGATTTTTGAGAAAGAATCTAGACAGCAGCTACTGAAAGTAAAAGGATTAATGAAGAATACAAGAAATTTTGATTGTGGGAGGAAGAAAGATGAAAGAAGAGGAAAAAAAAAAAAGGAGAGAGAGAGGAGAGAGGATGCCGTGGAGAGGCCTGAGAGGTCGCAGCATGATAACATGAGGAAGGTATGAGGCTGCTGTCTTTATAGAGGAAGAAGAGGACTTTGCATTGCATGCAACGTCGGAGTCGCGAAGAGATGAGGAAACACGTGAGAAAATGCGTGAAGAAGAGGTGGGGTCGCGAAGAAAAGTTGGCTTGCGTGCGTGAGAGAGGAGTTCCGGAGGCGAAAGGAAGTAGGAATTAATTATGTGAAGAGTAGAGTGGCATTGGTGAAATTAAGGAAAGAGTTTAGGCCACTTTAATTGGAGGAACGGGTGGGGGCCATGGGAATTTAATGTGCTGGGAGAGTTTTTAGCGTGGAGAGTATTGGGATGTGCGAGTTAATGTGAAATAAGGTGGCCATAAATCTCTATGGAGGAGACATTGGGTGGAGCTTTAATTGGGGAGAGAGCATTTAAGAACCAGCATCGAACTTGGAAAGCAGAAGCCCGCTCATGGAGGATGGGACTCAAGTCCACGAGTTGTCGGGAAAGTCAGGGGAGGAAGTGCGCGGTATTTGTTTGAGAGGAAAGAGTGGACCAGGTTTGATGGAACGTGAGGAAGAGATTTGGGGAGAAGTATATGAGAATTAATTCTGAAGTAGAGCTACAGGAGTAATGGTATAAAAGTGAGAGAGCTTGAGATGCTGGAAAAAGGTTGTGATGAATGCTTGAAGAAGTTTCATTAGATTTGGAACTGATTTGAGCCGCAAGGAAGGTTGCTCAGTCATCTTTTAGAACCACGCTAAAAGGCTAGATATCTTTTATCATGAACTGCATGAAGATCATTGTCCTGTTCTTATGCACCGTGCATGGACCGTTTTTATTTTCATGAGCTATGCGGTCTGTGCGCTATATATAAACCATGCAGTCCAGTGGATCGTGGGTTTTTGTACTTCGAGCTTTTGGATTTTTGTACTTGATCTTGAATTTAATATTTGATTAAATTTTTATAATTAATAATTTTTATAAAAAAATATAAGAAGTATCAAATACTAAATAATAGAAATTAAATATCAAATATTTTAATACTTCTTATGATATATTAATGCATTGATCATATCCTCCAACTTGAATTTTGCTCATCCTTGAGTAAGGTAAATAAATTAGCAATATATAGTGACTTAGTCTTGAGTTAAAAGTTAGGTTAGATATTTCTAAAGACAGCTGATATCTGATTGGACTATTAAAGAGTTACATCGTCGAATTACTAATTCGATCAAATTAGTGGTTGTGTATTAGCCATAAAAATTTTTAAAGATCTTCTTTCACTAACTTCCTACTTTACTTTTTAAATCTTCTAACTTGATGTGAGAAAGATTTATTGTCTTCTTGCAATTTAGTCTCCTTATTATCTACTTTTTTTTTCTTTCTTTTTTTTTGGATTCTTGCATTCCTATTTTTTTACGCGAATCATAATGCTTACTTAGGCGAAGGAGTCCGGTTACTCAGTGAGACAATACTAAATACCTCCTTTTTAATTCATATTGTCCATCCTTTTACGCACTACAACCTTACTTAGGCAAAGGAGCCCGGTTACTTAATGGAAAACCAATGTATATTTTTTTTTTGCAGATTTTAAGAGAAACTTTTGCATATTTTGACCTTTCCACCTAACTGAAATAGATTCTTTATTGAATTTAGTAAGAAGAAGGTTCTAAAATCACTCTTAAAATTTAGTCTGGTCTAAACTCTACTATTCATTAGATCTTTTTAATAATCTCTAAAATTATCTAGACCATTAATTATTTATTAATTAGGATGTTCAATTAACTTTTAATCAAAACAAAGTTTGGGTACATAAAACTATTATTTAAAATCATACTTCAGGACTCACAAATTTTAAAGTTAGTTATTCTTCCCTTCCAACTTAATTTTCATTATCCTTAATGAATGAAAAGAAAAACAAAAATATTTATCAAGGGTACCACTAGATTTGTTGTTGGCAGATTCTTCATTATGTTCCGTTAGGTTCGTACAAGATGTTGTTTTGATGATATGCTCCCCCAACTTAGGCTAATCGTCATTATTAGTTTTTTATAAAAATAAAAACTAAAAATTTGAAAAAAAGAAAGAAAACGATGGATTGCCTTCCAACAAGTGCTAAGTTTAAGGTGTTCAACCAGACCGAGCGATTCTGTCTATCCCGTATCAAAAATTGGATTGACAAATTTTAATGATTTTGGATTGCCAATCTCAAGAAGATGGCTTGTGATCCCATTATTTATAAATTTTAGTATTTTCTCATCAATTTTTAAAAAGTAATTCATGTCCCCGCTCTTAATCAGTTTTATGTTTTTAATTTTAAGAAAATAATTAATGAACCCCTTAATAGACTCTTATTTGTTGAAAATTTTTTCTATCTGTTCTTCTAGTATGCTCATGAATTTAGTTATTAGGGTAAATATTGAATCCGATGTAATGGGTACCGAAAGGGTATCACTTAATTCTAAATATGCATACTCAGGTATGATCAAGGGCAAATTTAGTTTTGGAGGAGATGGTGATTCTAGAGAAGAAGCTATTGAAGCTGGTATTAATTCATATTTCTTGGCCCATGAGGGAGTGGTGCTAAAATTGAATGGCTCTAATAATATATTTTTATTTTCAGTATAACCATCTATATTAAAATCATCCATCCTAAAGGTATCCCAACATCTATGCATTGGGTCTTGAGAAATAATTCTAGAAGTAGCTTCCTTTATTACTCCTTTAGGTACATCCACCTCAAAATGATTTTCAGTTTGTATACTGGGCTATTCTATAAGGGTTTTATGAATATTAGAGCTCTCAACCATATATTGCTCTCTTGGATTAATTATGGGCTGGTTAGATAATTCTTCCTTCTCTCAACTATTAAATGCAGTAGTTAGCTAACTAACTTGGATTTCCAGCTTTGCTATTGATTGAGTGTGGAAGTAAAGAATCTGAGTATACATCTTGAGCTTCTTTAATTTTTATAATATTTCTTCTTTAAATGCTGAACTATAGGCACTTGAAGAGGGTTGCTGAATATTTTGATATTGGTACACTGCATAAGTTTCTCCTGGATAACTAAGTTCATAATCAATTGCTGGTTGTGATGTCTCAAAAAAATTTAAATAGTTTTCCCAACCCGGATTGTAGGTGTTGGAAAAAAAATTATAATAATTAGTAGCCTGGATTTGGGTTAGGTAAGTTTTCTCATACGCAAATTCTCAAGATCGATATGTGGCTAGACATTCACTAACCAGATGGGTGGAATTTGAATATATATCACACACATGCAAAGGTGAGACAGGAGAGTAGCTCATATTCGATAGATGGTCAAGTTTCTGGGACAACTTATCTATCTTATTGTGGATATTTATGGAGTTTCTAACCTCATAAATGCCACCACTACTAGGTTCATACATCGGTGTATAAAGATCATAGGTATAAGAAGAAGGGATAAAATATTTTCTCAATTGGCAAAAAGGTGTAGCCATAATTCTAGATTTGTGAGCTCTTAAGGGTTCGTTTAATTTCAGGATCTAGGGGTTGAATTTTCGATCATGATGAACAATACCCGAATAAATACCATACAATTATACCTTAGAGCAAACACAGAAAGATTTTAGCTTTTTTTATTTTTTAATAATCAAAAGAGATGAAAGAAATTCTAAAGATGAGAGCCTAGAAAGTTCTAAAACTAAGAAATACATGAGAGAAGTTTTATTAAGTTTGATGTTAGTTACCAATCAAGTTATACAATCAATCATGGCTAAGGGTTATCCTAGATCTAGACAGCTCCTAACTACCATGATCACCTTCAAGTCCTCCAAGTATAGAATCAGTCATTCAACTGGCCAGGTAAGTATAAGGTCATTGGGAGTCCTCCCATTATTTTTCTTAGATACCAATTGTCTTGACTAGGTAAGCTAACAGAACTAATTAAGTAACCACCTTCCTTCGAGATGTAGTTCCTAAACTATTTACCTTAGATACCAGTCAAACTGACTAACCCTAATCCGGTCCAACTCTTAGGATTTTTGTTCTAATGAGCTTGATTATCCTAGGGCTAATATCTAATTGATTTTAGATTAAGATCTTGATTATGCAGATGCAAGCAAGTGATTTGTGGCCTAAGAAAGAGTTATCAAATCCCTATCTTATCTTGTTTAATTGGATTTAGTGCCCTTAAAGTATCTTTTGGATATGCAATACAAACAAAACAAGATGTCCAATCAAAAGTAGAAAGTTTTTACTTGTTATGTTTTATGGTTAGATCTCTAATCTCCTAAATAATAATAATACTTTATTATTATTATTTTAAAGTTATTTTAAAAAATTTTTGAATGATTGATTATTGAAATACCTTTCAATGGATCAGAACTCTTCCGATTCATCTAATTAGAATGATCGATTATCATGACCATTCTAATTGATCCTAAAATCCACCAGTGATACCTAGTAGTATATGGCGGCAACCTATCAGAACTGAATACGAACCTCTCGATGTAGCTTCCTGTGTGATTGGGTTCTTCTATCATGAGCTCCAACAGGATTAGGGTTAAGGTAAACTCGTGAAATCCCAACATCCTATCATATGATTGAATCATTCAATTCGAGTTCGATGTAAACCCTAATAAAAAATTCTTTTCTATTATATCACACTACCATGGCCATGGGCTTAAAGACTCGATCTCATAATCATCATAGGATCGCTCCTCCTCTACCGAGGTTGATAGATCCCATCTCGGTGCGATCAAGTTTATATAATAAATATGCTATAGCCAACCTACACCTCAGGATTTTGAATGACTAGAAGATCAAGTTATGGTATAGTCAAACTATAACACACTCAAGGTGAACTGCCGATGCACCTCAGGTCTATGAACTAAACAGATAACTACAGCATCGAGCTTAGTTATCGATGAAAAGGTAGACTTTCTTATGACTGCTCGAGGTGGTCATACTCAATGCCCTCATTCTCAATGAGTATCTATATTCTCACTCTGGTGTCTCTACACCATAGACTCAAAATTCATCTATCTTAAGAAAATGATCATACACCAATCTTTCAGATTGATTACCATCCTCGTGATGATTCTACGATCAGAAGCAATTTATGAGTTGATTATGAAAATACATGTCTTAAATTTTCAACTCCTAAAAATATGTATTATCATTCTTATTAACTCAAAGGATGTATCATAGATACTTTGCACACAATGTAACAAAAAAAATAATATTTTATTATTTTAAGTTAAAATTATAAAAATGCCCCTAGAAAGTGTATTATAAGTGTCAGCCAATCTAGCTTCTAGAGCACTCATCTAATAGGATGGGCTTGAGGTCGGCGAGCGCATCGACCTCTTCAGCAAAGGCCACCTGGGTTGGGATTGTCGAGCTTGATTCTCCGATCTTTGCTCGCTTGGATGCCTCTTCAGGAGCATTGCCCTTCCTCTTTTGGGCCTAGAGTCCTTTTGTCAGCTGCTTCAACTCATCTGGAGTCATTTCTATAAAAGATGGACAGACAATAGTTAGAAAAAAATATATTTTTTTTAAAAAAAATATGTTAGTACCTGCAGGATTGACAGAACTCAGGTCGAGGTTGTACAGAATTTTCTCATCTACCAAAATGGTTAGCAGAGGGGCTTATAATTTTTAAGGGTATTGGTAGAATCAAGATCTTCCTGTTCCAGCCCTGAAGCCCTACAAATGGAATCTTTAAGTTCACCATATGGAGAAAGTTTTAATTCAAGTGAAGGGTAGGATACAAAGAAAAATTTCTCCTTTCAATTATAGATGGAAGAAGGGGCACCTTTAAGCAACCCCTTTTTGCCGAACTAGGATGAGATGTACCACCAATCTTTGGTAGAAGGTTGAGGCTTAAAGGTAAAGAAAGTTTGGAATAGAAAAATTAAGGGTCGGACCTCGGCTAGAAAGCAAAGCACAAGAAATTCTACTATAAAATGAAAGGTGTTCGGGATGACCAAAGAAAGAGATATATTTAAAAAATGAAAAAGTTTGATAACAAAGAGAAGAAAGGAAAGTCTTAGCCCAGCCCGAAGAGCCTCCATGTACAAACTGAACCAACCTAGAGGCGCAAGCTCAACCATCCGATCTTGAAAGTTTCAGTTTGTACTCGGAGGGGATCCCATAATGAACTCGGACTAACAAAAAGGTCTTCAACAGAAAGGGTACAGGCAATGAACTCAGGCACGAAGGTCGGTCGAACTACTTCCTTAAGTTTGGGCTCACCCCTAGAACTAGGGTTGAAGGGGTTTGGATTGGACGAACTCTTAGAAGAAGAGGACCAAGAGTACTCAGAACCCAGAGAAGCCATTTTAGATCAAAAAGAGTCAGAAAAAATCTATCAAAAAATAGAAAAAGATTAAGAAAAGAATGAGAAAACTAGAAGGAGAACAGATAAATCCTTAAAAATCCTAAAAAGAAAAGGAAAGACAAGAAAAATATAAAAAGAAGGTTGGGATACTAACCTAAATTGGGTAGAGAGCTTGATAATGTAGCAAAAATGATGAAAGAAGAGTGGAAGTAAGGCGACAAAGATCAAAGAGTGCATAGGACAGGATGATTAGGATCGAAAAAGATGAAGAACAGGGAAGGAACGAGAGAAGGAACAGGCCAGAGT
Organism: Cocos nucifera; assembly: GCA_006176705.1. Lineage (NCBI taxonomy): Eukaryota > Viridiplantae > Streptophyta > Magnoliopsida > Arecales > Arecaceae > Cocos > Cocos nucifera. Next base: position 34,440 of record QRFJ01001526.1, on the reverse strand, counting down.
AAGGAAGAAGAAGAGAATGAGTGCTTAAATAGTCGGTTGAGTCCTAGATCTATTATGATTATAGATTGGCGAGGCCGAATACCCTTCTTCTGCATGTCAGCCTCATTATGGTAGTGGCAATTGTTAAAGAAAACCATCATTATGCCATGCTATTGAGCTCTGTGCCTGGCAAGTTTTGAAATTCAAGATCTCTCCAGGTCATTCAACAATAAAGGGCTCTTGCATCAATTCGAACAATCCAAAATTTTTCATCTTCCAAAGACGAAAAACTAATGGAGACTTTGACAATCGCAAGTGCTGATACTCCCTTCGTCCGAACTTTGGACTCGAGAGTAAAGGGACAAGTATTGGGACTCCATCGAAGTCCAACCAGAAGTTTGACCTTGATATAGTGCCATCTAGAGTCACGATGATTAGGTCCGAGCTTCATTCAAGTCCACCCCTGGTTCAGGTAAGTTCCAAAAGATCGGCTCTCAAAATGCGACTGAACCCAAAACTTTAACCAAAGGTAGCTAATTCTAGAAATGATGACAACCTTTGCCAATGCCCGATCTTGCATGTCGGCTAAGCTCCTCTACTTCACCCTATGGATAGTATATCTTACCAAAACTATACCAAGGATCTCGATCAGACGAACTTGAGTCGGCAAAAGAATTTGGTCACCAGCACGAATCTGATCTTTAACCTAGGATAAGCAGTAACCACTTCACAAGCATTGAACCTCAATGCTCCTCCATCCTAACTTCAAGCTGATCTTAGGTATTGGCTGAACTTCCTCAAGACAGTTAGGCCCGGTCTTAATTGAGACTTGTCATCCCCTTCCAATCTCCAGCCCTCCGCTAGAATAATATCTCTATCGATCTTGAACCCGTGAAGGAAAATCCTGATTTTCGGGATCAGGTTCGTTCAGATCAGATTGGATCAAGAGATATATTTCAAAATTTTTTTTCCTTTGATCCTAATCAGATCTAGGATATTTTAGATCTGATTATTATTATTTTAAAAATTAAAATAAAATTAAAAAAATTAAATCAAATTTAATTTACCTTGATGTTGGGTAATCCTATTACCCATTGATGATCCTGTATGCAGCGGAAGGTTCTGGATCTAGCCACGCAAGTGCCTGGCCTCTACCGGTATCCACTCGGGCTGGATCTGGAGATCCTCTTCTTCTCTATCACGTCTCCAAAAATCAGATCTGGATCTGATCTGGAGGATCTTCAAAACTCCTTTTGAAGATCAGCAGTCGTCCTTTGCAGCAGTGCAGCCTTCTAGCTTTCAATCGCCTTTCTTTGATCTGGATCGCACCAACCAAAAATCCAAAACTCCTTTTGGATGTGGAGAGGAAGGGGAGAAGGTGGTTTGGCATTGAGGAAGAGGGAAGAGGCAGCCTTGGGGCATGGGGAATTGTGATTCTCAAACTTAATTTGAGTTGGGCGCAGGGTCTTATTTATAGACTAACTGTGATCCAACTCCTCTTCTTCCCAACCAATCACAACTCTTTGTGAAATCAGATCTAAATCTGATTGGTGGGAATAGAGTCCCCTGGATTCCTCCTTAGAGGGTGCCTAAGACCAGTCAAAGTTGGTTCTTAAGAGAACTCTAATTGGAATCCAAAAAGGAGATGGAGTCCTTGTCCAACAAGGACTCCTAGGCGCCTCCAACTTGGGCACACGCCAAGGGTGGCGTGCGCCCTCTTCCTTGCCAGGTTCTGGTAGGGGGACAGGCCCCCACCAGCTCTCCAATAGGTGCGTGACATGTGGTCAAAAGTCAAAGTGTCAATGGTCAACATTTGACCAGTCAAAGGTAGACTTTTGACCAAAGTCAAAGAACAAGAAATGGCAGGTGACCAAAAATGGCAGGTAATGTCTTACAAAATAAGACAACCTTTTCTGACTTGGACAACCTCCAGTCAGACCATATGAAGGCCTCTGATTGAGCACAAACTCCTTTGGCTCAGTCAGGACAACTTATTTATGATAGTAAAAGAAGAACGTTAGGTTCAATCGAGTGCTAGCACGATTTTCCTTGAACCTAATTGAATCTCATTCAGATCAATTGAACTAGATCAGTTCAATTGATGATCACCAGATTCAAACCCTTGTTTGTGTGACCCAGTTAGGTTCAGTTCTGTATGGTAATGGGATATGTCATGATCTCTATCATCGACATCATCGAAACTCCTTTCGATGGATCAGAACTCTTCTGATTCGAACAGCTAGAATGATCGATCATCTAAATCATTCTAATTGCTCCCAAAATCCACCAGTGACACCTAGCAGTATATGGTGGCAACCCATCAGAGCTGAATGCGAACCTCTTGGTGCAGCTACCTGTGTGATTAAGTTCTTCTATCTTGAGCCCCGATCAGATTAGGGTTAAGGTGAACTCGTCAAACCCTAGTCTCTGTCATATGATGTAATCATTCGATTCGAGTCCGAATGTGAAAATCTAAATAGAAACTCTTTCTATTATTTCACTCTGCCATGGCCATGGGCTTCTGGACTTGATTCTCATGATCATCATAGGGCTGCTCCTCTACCACCGAGGTAGATAGATTCCATCTTGATGCAATCCAGTTCCTACAATGAACATGCTATAGCCAACATACACCTCAGGGTTCCATATGGCTAGGAGACCGAGTAATGGTGTAGTCAAACTATAACACCCTCAAGGTGAACTGCCGATGCACCTCAGGTCAAAGAACCAGACACACTACTGCAGCATCGAGTCAGTCATTGACGAGAAGGTAGACTCCCTAATGACTACTCGAGGTGGTCACGCTCAGTGCCCTCGTTCTCTAACGAGTACCTGTACTCTCGCTCCGGTGTCTCCACACCGTAGACTCAAGACTCATCTACTAAAGAGAAGCGATTGTACACCAACCTTCCGGATCAATCACCATCCTCGTGATGATCCTATGGTCGGGAGCATTTTATGAGTTAATAATGATTATTCATGTCTTAAATTTTCAACTCTTGAAAATATGAATTATCATTACCATTAACTCAAAGGATGTATCACAGACACTAAATACACATATGTGATAGAAAATAACCCATTTTATTGATTATTAGTCAAAATTATAATTTTGCCCCTAGAAGTGTATTACAAGTGTCAGCCAATTCTGGCTTCTAGGGCACATATATCTAACAATCTCCCACTTGTCCTAAAGCCAATTGGCTACAAGTCTAAGTCCCATCTTCTCAAGGTGGGCTTCGATCTTCTGCTGGCCCAACGGCTTTGTAAGTGGGTCTGCCACATTATCTGTGGAGTTGACTCTCTTGACCTCGACGTAACCCTTCTCGAGGTAATCGCGGATGAGGTGGTATCGCCGCTCAATGTGCTTGGATTTCTGGTGAGACCTCGGCTCCTTAGCAAGGGCTATGGCGCCATTGTTGTCGCAGTATAGAGGAATGGCATCTGATGGCATTACTCCAATTTCTGCAGCAAACTTCTTGTACCAGAATGCTTCCTTCGCAGCCTCTGATGCAGCGATATATTCTGCTTCCATGGTGGAATCTGCTATCACCGTTTGCTTGGAACTCTTCCAGCTGACAGCACCACCATTGCACACAAACAGACTCCCAGATGTCGACTTTCGATCATCTATATCGGACATGAAATCCGAGTCTGTGTATCCCTGGACTTGGAGTTCTCCATTACCAAAGACCAACATCATATCCTTAGTTCTTCTCAAGTACTTAAGGATACATTTCACAGAAGTCCAGTGTTCTTCACCTGGATTTGACTGATATCTGCTTGTGACACTCACAGCATGGGCTATATCAGGTCGTGTACATAGCATGGCATACATGAGGCTCCCTATTGCAGAAGCATAAGGGATCTTGCTCATGCGTTCTATTTCCTCAGGTGTGCTAGGGCACATCTTCTTGGAAAGATGAATACCATGTCTGAAGGGTATTAATCCCCTCTTAGAGTTTTCCATACTAAACCTCTTTAGTACTTTCTCTATGTACATCTTCTGTGAAAGTCCTAGCATCCTATTCGGTCTATCCCTATAGACCTTAATTCCTAGAATAAAGGATGCTTCACCTAGGTCTTTCATGGAGAATTCCTTGGACAACCATAATTTGACTGTTGTCATCATGGGAATATCATTCCCAATAAGGAGGATGTCATCCACGTACAATACGAGGAAGACAACAGCGCTCCCACTGACCTTTTTGAAAACACATGGTTCCTCTTCATTTTTGATGAAACCAAACTTTTTGATCACATCATTGAAACGAGTGTTCCAGCTCCGAGATGCTTGCTTAAGTCCATATATGGACCTTTGCAGCTTGCAAACCTTGTGATCAGTATCACTGGATGTGAAACCTAGCGGCTGTTCCATATAGATATCTTCCTCAAGATATCCATTTAAGAATGCCATTTTCACGTCCATTTGCCATATTTCATAATCGAAATAGGCTGCAACGGCAAGCAATGTGCGGATGGATTTTAGCATAGCCACTGGGAAAAAGGTATCCTGATAGTCAATGCCTTCGCATTGACTATAACCTTTTGCCACTAGTCTAGCCTTGAATGTCTCCACATTCCCATCTGCACCAATCTTTCTCTTGAAGATCCATTTACACCCAATAGGTACTATACCTTCTGGTGGATCTACCAAGGTCCAGACTTGGTTTGAGTGCATCGAGTCAATTTCTGACTGCATTGCCTCTAGCCATTTCTCGGAGTCGATATCTGATATCGCCTCGTTGTAGGTTTTGGGATCATCACCATGAGCACCATTACCTACGAGGAACATTTTCTCTACTTCCTCTGAAATAATACCTAAGTATCTTTCAGGGGGATGGAAAACTCTTTCCGATCTACGAGGTGGAGGAGGTAGTGTTCTTATTGGCTCAACCTGATTTGGTTCCAATTGGTCCTTAGCTCGTTGTACTTGTGAGACTTTCTCATCAAGCTTAATCTGCTTTCCAATGCCGCTATCTTGAATAAACTATTTTTCAAGAAAGATGGCATGTCGACTCACAATCACATTGTGGTCTTCTGGAATGTAGAAATAGTATCCTAATGACTCTTTAGGATATCCTATGAATCGAGCTCTGAAAGGACCTAAACTCTAACTTGTCCGCTTGTTGTCTTTTGACATGAGCCGGACAACCCCAAATTCTGAGATGACTCAGACTTGGTTTCTTACCGTGCCATATCTCATACGGTGTGGTAGGAACGGTTTTAGAGGGAACCCTATTCAGTAGATAAATTGAAGTTAACAATGAGTGTCCCCAAAGAAAATCAGGGAGGTCTGTGAAGCTCATCATGGATCGAACCATATCCAATAGAGTCCGATTTCTCCATTCTGAAACCCCGTTGAGTTGAGGTGTTCCTGGTGGAGTCCATTGAGAGACTATGCCATTTTTCTTGAGATAGTCTAGGAATTCCCGGCTAAGGTATTCACCTCCTCGATCTGATCGAAGAACCTTAATGGGTTTTTCAGTTTGTTTTTCTACTTCATGTCTGAATTCTTTGAACTTTTCAAAAGCTTCAGACTTGTGTCTCATAAGATACACATACCCATACCTAGACAGATCATCGGTAAAGGTAATGAAGTAGACAAAATTGCCTCTAGCCGGCACATCAAATGGGCCGCACACATCAGTATGTACTAGGGCAAGGAGATCTGTGGCCCTCTCCCCATGTCCAACAAAAGGGAGTTTAGTCATTTTGCCTTGAAGACAAGATTCACAAGTTGGATATGACTCGAAAGTCAATGGACTCAATAGCCCATTTTTCTCCAATTTGTTGATCCTATCTTCTGCTATATGACCTAATCTCAGGTGCCATAGATATCTATCATTTGGACTATCCCTAGGTCGTTTGGCATTCACGTTTTGCTCGATAGTTAGAACAGGTACATCAATATGTAGCTGATAAAGACCATTAATAAGGAAACCATTTGCAATTTTATTTCTTTCATAAAGAATGTTACAATGGTCCTTAAAGAAGGTAATCACATAGCCTTCTTGTGCTAAGCATGAAACAGAAATCAAATTCCTGCTAGCTGCAGGCACATAATAACAGTCTTTCAAAACTAAGTCTAAACCAGATGGTAATCGAAGAGGGTATGTTCCCACGGCTACTGCAGCAACTCTTGCTCCATTACCGATGCATAGGATCATGTCTCCATCCCTCAGCCTCCTGCTATCCTCAAGACCCTGCATGAAGTGCACAGATGAGCACTAGAACCAGAGTCAAGCACCCAACTGGATGCAGAAGAAACCGTAAGGTTAGACTCAATAACGAGCATACCTCCAGAAGGACCTTCCTTCTTGTTCTTCAGGGTGGCCAGGTAAGTAGGGCAGTTCCGCTTCCAATGGCCGTCGCTGTTGCAATGGAAACACTTTCCTTTGACATCGGCCTTTTTCTTCGGCTCTGCCTTCTTCTTCTTTGATCCTTCCACCTTCTTGCTTTTTCACAGACTTCTTTTTCTTTCCATAAGACTTTCTTTTGGAAGAAGTCCATTCCATAGCAAGAACTGAGCCTTTAGAACCTTTCATAGAAAGCTCAGCGGTAACCAGCATATTCATTAATTCGGCCAAGGAATTTTGAAGTTTATGCATGTGGTAATTCATGATGAATTGCCCATATGCATCAGTCAAGGATTGCAGAATAATATCATTCTGCAGATCCAAGTCTAACTTCACACCGAGCTTCTCAAGCTCTTCCATGTCCTTGATCATTGTCAGACAGTGATCTTGGACTGACTGCCCATCACGCATCTTAGCCTTAAAAAGTCATTTCGTGACTTGATATTTGGCTGCGCGACTCTGTTCACCAAACATCTCCTGCAGGTGAGCCAACATTTGGCGAGCAGTCCCGATATCTTCATGTTGGCGCTGGAGCTCATCAGACATCGAGCCCAACATGTAATATCTGGCCTTATTATCTTCGTCTATCCATTTTTCCAGAGACGCTCTCTGTTCAATGGATGGACGGGCTGGTAAGGTGGGAGGGTCCTGGTCCAATACATGGGTTAACTTCTCGAAACCCAAAATAATTTTGTAGTTCCTGAGCCAATCTTTATAATTGGGTCCGTCAGTCTATGTGTGTCCAGGATACGTGCCAATGGGTTGGACGCAGACATTTTTCCTGTAGAGAGTCAAAGATTCTAGTTAGATACTGTAATTATGACTTGACCAATTTATTTAGGAATTTTATTTTTAAACAAATTAGCTCCCACTATTTTCTCGGATCCCTACACTCCCTCTGTAGAGATGCAAAAATCTCCATGATTAATGATTTCTAGTGGGTGGTGCGGTCTCACCAACTGACTCATCACCTCACCTAACAGTTATTGGTGATGGGTTAGCCAATGAGTGAACAACTCTTGTTCAATGATTCTCTAATCATGGTGCACCCAAACTTGGTCTCTAATTCATGAATCTCACCGTATCCGAAATATTGATCCACTCCTTAGTTAAGTCAGACCCACCATTTGCATAGACTGGGTTCCTAATTGAGTCTCTCACCGTATCCAAAATATTGAGCCCAACTCATCCTCCAGCCCATAGCATCCAATGCCTAATAGACATGGTTGCATCTTCCCGGTGCAACTGAGCCACTGTATCCAGCCGAGAACAATCAACCCCGGGAAGGGCCCGCACATCTACAATGGTGGAAGACCTCAGACTTAATCTTTTCTTAGGGAGAATTGATTCAGGTCTCATTAAACTAGACTTGTCATAGTCATAACAATTATGACTAACCTAGTGGCATGGGTTAGCTCGGATTATTGACCACCTCA
>QRFJ01001526.1:0-26656 GCA_006176705.1 Cocos nucifera | reverse complement strand
TAAATAAGACCCTGCGCCCAACTCAAATTAAGTTTGAGAATCACAATTCCCCATGCCCCAAGGCTGCCACTTCCCTCTTCCTCAATGCCAAACCACCTTCTCCCCTTCCTCTTCACATCCAAAAGGAGTTTTGGATTTTTGGTTGGTGCGATCCAGATCAAAGAAAGGCAACTGAAAGCTAGAAGGCTGCACTACTGCAAAGGACGACTACTGATCTTCAAAAGAAGTTTTGAAGATCCTCCAGATCAGATCTAGATCTAATTTCTAGAGACGTGATAGAGAAGAAGAGGATCTCTAAATTCAACCTAAGGGGATATGAGTAGAGGTCAGGCACTTCCATGGCTAGATCCAGAACCTTCCGCTGCATACAGGATCATCAACGGGTAATAGGATTATCCACATCAAGATAAATTAAATCTATTTTAATTTATCTAATTTTATTTTAATTTTTAAAATAATAATAATTAAATCTAAAATATCCTAGATCTAATTAGGATCAAAAAGAAAAAAAATTTGAAATATATCTCTTGATCCAATCCGATCTGAACGAACCTGGTCCGAAAAATTAGGATTTCTCTTTAACTGATATCAGAGCCAAGGTTCTAAAAGTATTTAGATCTAATTTTAAATTTATTTTAATCAAAAAATAAGTGATTTTAGATATCACATGAGATGTGATCAGATCTGAAATCAGAAAAAATTAAAATTAAATGATTTGGATCTAAGATTAAAAAATATGCATGACTAGTTCTAAAATAGAATAGTTCTATAGAATAGTCTTGCATGTTTTTGATTTAATCTGATTAAATCATATTTTAGATCTATTTATTTACTATTTTTTAATATTATAATGGTTATAATAATATCTAAAAAATAGTAAATAAAAATTATTTAATTTTAAATATCATATGAGATATGATAGATGCATGTCTAGTGCATGTCTAGACTAGTTGTAGAATAAGTTCTACATAATTATCTAGATTAGAATTTATTTTGATTAGATCAATTTAAATCTAATTTTTTAGATTATTATGAGATAATTTAGTTATAAAAATATGCATGATTCGATACATGAGATGTATGCAAAATATGCCATGATTAGATCTAATTTGTATATGAGATATATGATATAGATCTAAAACTGTTTTGTAGTATTGCATGTTCCTGATTAAGGCGTTCCTCTTGGCCGTCCGATCATAAGAATGAAGAAGGGTTTAAAGGCCCTCTCTTTTCATTCGATGGGATATTCTTATGATATGTAGGGGTGCTGCGTGTTCGTCCTTAATCAAAAAATTCAAAACTTACTTTTCTGCAAAATCCTAGAATCCTGAAACCCTAGGATTTATTGTGCATATTTTGTTTATGAACCCTACTTAATTAAAAATTAAGAATTATGGAATCTAATTAGATCTAAAATTGAGAATTTTAGATCTAAGACATATTCATAATACTGAGTTCGGCCTTGGGTAGCTCAATTAGATCTAAGCGATTGATCAAACCGAATCAAGAGTTGGTTAGATGGGATTGAAGGGAAATCCTAATTTCCCGGACCAGGTTCGTTCAGATCTGATCAGATCAAGAGATATATTTCAAAATTTTTTTTTTTTAATCTAGATTAGATCTAAGATATTTCAGATCTGACTATTATTATTTTAGAAATTAAATAAAATCTAGATAAATTAAATCAAATTTAATTTATCTTGATATGGGTAATCCTATTATCCGTTGATGATCCTGTATGCAGCGGAAGATTCTGAATCTAGCCATGTAAGTGCCTGGCCTCTACCGGTATCCACTCAGACTGAATCTAGAAATCCTCTTCTCCTCTATCACATCTCTAAAAATTAGATCTGAATCTGATCTGGAGGATCTTTAAAACTCCTTTTGAAGATCAGCAGTCATCCTTCGCAGCAGCGCAACCTTCTAGCTTTTAGTCGCCTTTCTTTGATCTGGATCGCACCAACCAAAAATCCAAAACTCCTTTTGGATATGGAGAGGAAGGGGAGAAGGTGGTTTGGCATGGTGGAAGAGGGGAGAGGCAGCCTTGGGCGTGGGGAATTGTGATTCCTTTCAATCACTTTCCATCACAATTTGGGTTGGGCGCAGGGTCTTATTTATAGACTAAGCGTGATCCAACTCCTCTTCTTCCCAACCAATCACAACTCTTTGTGAAATCAGAACTAAATCTGATTGATGGGAATAGAGTCCCCTAGATTCCTCCTTAGAGGGTGCCTAAGATCAGTCAAAGTTGGTTCTTAGGAGAACTCTAATTGGAATCCAAAAAGGAGATGGAGTCCCTGTCCAATAGGGACTCCTAGGCGTCTCCAACTTGGGCACATGCCTAGGGTGGCATGCACCCTCCTCCTTGCCAGGTTTTGGTAGGGGGACAAGCCCCCACCAGCTTTCCAATAGGTGCATGACATATGGTCAAAAGTCAAAGTATCAATGGTCAACATTTGACCAGTCAAAGGTAGACTTTTGACCAAAGTCAAAGAACAAGAAATGGCAGGTGACCAAAAATGGTAGGTAATGTCTTACAAAATAAGAAAACCTTTTCTGACTTAGACAACCTCCAGTCAAACCATATGAAAGGCCTCTGATTGAGCACAAACTCCTTTAGCTCAGCAGGACAACTATTTTATGATAGTAAAAGAAGAACGTTAGGTTCAATCGAGTGCTAGCACGATTTTCTTGAACCTAATTGAATCTCATTCAGATCAATTAAATTGGATCAGTTCAATTGATGATCACTAGATTCAAACCCTTGTTTGTGTGACCCAGTTAGGTTTAGTTTTGTATGGTAATGGGATTATGTCATGATCTTATCATCGACATCATCGAACTCCTTTTCGATGGATCAGAACTCTTCTGATTCGAACAACTAGAATGATCGATCATCTAAATCATTCTAATTGCTCTCAAAATCCACCAGTGATACCTAGTAGTATATGGTGGCAACCCATCTAAGCTGAATGTGAACCTCTTGGTGTAGCTACCTGTGTGATTAAGTCCTTCTATCTTGAGCCCTAATCAAATTAGGGTTAAGATAAACTCGTCAAACCCTAGTTTCTATCATATGATGTAATCATTCGATTCGAGTCCGATGTGAAAATCTAAATAGAAACTCTTTCTATTATTTCACTCTGCCATGGCCATGGACTTCTGGACTTGATTCTCATGATCATCATAGAGCTGCTCCACTACCACTGAGATAGATTCCATCTTGATGCCATCCAGTTCCTACAATGAACATGCTATAGCCAACATACACCTCAGAATTCTATATGGCTAGGAGATCGAGTAATGGTGTAGTCAAACTATAACACCCTCAAGGTGAATTGTTGATGCACCTCAGGTCAAAGAATCAGACATACTACTGCAGCATTGAGTCAGTCATTGACGAGAAGGTAGACTCCCTAATGACTACTCGAGGTGGTCACGCTCAGTGCCCTCGTTCTCTAACGAGTATCTGTACTCTCGCTCCAGTGTCCCCACACCGTAGACTCAAGACTCATCTACTAAAGAGAAGCGATGTACACCAACCTTCTGGATCAATCACCATCCTCATGATGATCCTATGGTCGGGAGCATTTTATGAGTTAACAATGATTATTCATGTGTTAAATTTTCAACTCTTAAAAATATGAATTATCATTATCATTAACTCAAAGGATGTATCACAGACACTTAATACACATATGTGATAAAGAATAACCCATTTTATTGATATTAGTCAAAATTATAATTTTGCCTTTAGAAGTGTATTACAAGTGTCAGCCAATTCTGGCTTCTAGGGCACATATATCTTACAATCTCCCACTTGTCCTAAAGCCAATTGGCTACAAGTCTAAGTCCCATCTTCTCAAGGTGGGCTTCGATCTTCTGCTAGCCCAATGGCTTTGTAAGTGGGTCTGCCACATTATCTGTGGAGTTGACTTTCTTGACCTCGACATAACCCTTTTCGAGGTAATCGCGGATGAAGTGGAATCGCCGCTCAATATGCTTGAATTTCTGATGAGACCTTGGCTCCATAGCAAGGGCTATGGCACCATTATTGTCGTAGTATAGAGGAATGGCATCTGATGGCATTACTCCAATTTCTGCAGTAAACTTCTTGTACCAGAATGCTTTCTTCGCAGCCTCTGATGCAGCAATATATTCTGCTTCCATGGTGGAATCTGCTATCACCATTTGCTTGGAACACTTTCAATTGATAGCACCATCATTGCACACAAACAGACTCCCAGATGTCGACTTTCGATCATCTATATCGGACATGAAATCCGAGTCTGTGTATCCCTGGACTTGGAGTTCTCCATTACCAAAGATCAATATCATATCCTTAGTTCTTCTTAAATACTTAAGGATACATTTCACAAAAGTCCAATATTCTTCACCTGAATATGACTGATATCTGCTTGTGACACTCACAGCATGGGCTATATCAGGTCATGTACATAGCATGACATACATGAGGCTCCCTATTGCAGAAGCATAAGGGATCTTGCTCATGCATTCTATTTCCTCAGGTGTGTTAGGGCACATCTTCTTGGAAAGATGAATACCATGTCTGAAGGGTATTAATCCCCTCTTAGAGTTTTTCATACTAAACCTCTTTAGTACTTTCTCTATGTACATCTTCTGTGAAAGTCCTAGCATCCTATTCGGTCTATTCCTATAGACCTTAATTCCTAGAATAAAGGATGCTTCGCCTAGGTCTTTCATGGAGAATTCCTTGGACAACCATACTTTAACTATTGTTAACATGGAAATATCATTCCCAATAAGGAGAATGTCATCCACGTACAATACGAGGAAGACACAGCGCTCCACTGACCCTTTTGAACACACGGTTCCCTCTTCATTTTTGATGAAACCAAACATTTTGATCACATCATTGAAATGAGTGTTCTGTCCGAAATGCTTTCTTAAGTCCATATATGGACCTTTGCAGCTTGCAAACCTTGTGATCAGTATCACTGGATGTGAAACTTAATTTGAGTTGGGCGCAGGGTCTTATTTATAGACTAACTGTGATCCAACTCCTCTTCTTCCCAACCAATCATAACTCTTTGTGAAATCAGATCTAAATCTGATTGGTGGAAATAGAGTCCCCTGGATTCCTCCTTAGAGGGTGCCTAAGACCAGTCAAAGTTGGTTCTTAGGAGAACTCTAATTGGAATCCAAAAAGGAGATGGAGTCCCTGTCCAACAGGGACTCCTTGGGCGCCTCCAGCTTGGGCACATGCCAAGGGTGGCGTGCGCCCTCTTCCTTGCCAGGTTCTGGTAGGGGGACAGGCCCCCACCAGCTCTCTAATAGGTGCGTGATATGTGGTCAAAAGTCAAAGTATCAGTGGTCAACATTTGACCAGTCAAAGGTAGACTTTTGACCAAAGTCAAAGAACAAGAAATGGCAGGTGACCAAAAATGGTAGGTAATGTCTTACAAAATAAGACAACCTTTTCTAACTTGGACAACCTCCAGTCAGACCATATGAAGGCCTCTGATTGAGCACAAACTCCTTTGGCTCAGTCAGGACAACTTATTTATGATAGCAAAAGAAGAACGTTAGGTTCAATCGAGTACTAGCACGATTTCCTTGAACCTAATTGAATCTCATTTAGATCAATTGAACTGGATCAGTTCAATTGATGATCACCAGATTCAAACCCTTGTTTGTGTGACCCAGTTAGGTTCAATTCTGTATGGTAATGGGATATGTCATGATCTTTATCATCAACATCATCGAAACTCCTTTCGATGGATCAGAACTCTTCTGATTCGAACAGCTAGAATAATCGATCATCTAAGTCATTCTAATTGCTCCCAAAATCCACTAGTGACATCTAGCAATATATGGTGGCAACCCATCAGAGATGAATGCGAACCTTTTAGTGCAGCTACCTGTGTGATTAAGTTCTTCTATCTTGAGCCCCAATCAGATTAGGGTTAAGGTGAACTCGTCAAACCCTAGTTTCTGTCATATGATGTAATCATTCGATTCGAGTCCGATGTGAAAATCTAAATAGAAACTCTTTCTATTATTTCACTCTGCCATGGCCATGGACTTCTGGACTTGATTCTCATGATTATCATAGGGCTGCTCCTCTACCATCGAGGTAGATAGATTCCATCTTGATGCCATCTAGTTCCTACAATGAACATGCTATAGCCAACATACACCTCAGGATTTCCATATGGCTAGGAGATCGAGTAATGGTGTAGTCAAACTATAACACCCTCAAGGTGAACTGCCGATGCACCTCAGATCAAAGAACCAGGCACACTACTGCAGCATCGAGTCAGTCATTGATGAGAAGGTAGACTCCCTAATGACTACTCGAGATGGTCACGCTCAGTGCCCTCGTTCTCTAATGAGTACCCATACTTTTGCTTCGATGTCTCCATATCGTAGACTCAAGACTCATCTACTAAAGAGAAGCGATTGTACACCAACCTTCCGGATCAATCACCATCCTCGTGATGATCCTATGGTCGAGAGCATTTTATGAGTTAACAATGATTATTCATGTCTTAAATTTTCAACTCTTGAAAATATGAATTATCATTACCATTAACTCAAAGGATGTATCACAGACACTAAATACACATATGTGATAGAAAATAACCCATTTTATTAATATTAGTCAAAATTACAATTTTGCCCCTAGAAGTGTATTACAAGTGTCAGCTAATTCTGGCTTCTAGGGCACATATATCTACCAGGCCGAGCTACTGAAAGCTATCAGGATAGCTCTGCTGAGATTCAAACTCAGAGCCTGACCTATAAACTTGTCATCCTCAACGTAAAGACCAACCTTCAAGCTCAGTCAGCATGATCTTAAGCTCCAACGACTTAATCTCAACATGAATGGCTCACAACCAAACTCAAAAGCCTCCAACCTTCTATTTGAACTCCAGCAAATAATATCCAATCACCAACAAGTCACGACAAACAATAATCCACTCTCCATAACAAACTCTAAGTGATACAAATGATCTTTCGATATTCTATTGCGACTGTCATTATCAATCTATTATAGGCTCTATCTATAAATAGGATCCTCTAGATACATCTTCTTCTCTAAACTCTCTTCTCCATTCTAATCTCTTGTGTACTCCATTCTTGTTTGCTAGAAAAATAACTTGACCATCGAAGGATCCATGTTGGAGCCATCTACCTCCAGTTAGGACTTTGTCTTGGAGATCTCACCGGCGAGATTTCTTCCTCCAACTACAGCAAATCTGGCTGGTGTCCGCTTTCTGCACCAATAAGGATGATCATTAATCTCGATTTAGGCCACTTTGACTATTATAGGAAGATTGGATAAGATCCAGAAGCAAAATTTGTCATATGAGATTACAAATCGTATGCCAAACTTTTGAAGGTTGTCCTTTGATCATATAATGTTTTATTCATATTTTTTAGGAAAAATTGAATAATTTTTTGAACTCTATGATATGGCATCACCCTAAAGTGTGCAGCGAACCAAGCAAGTAGGGCCAAATTTCATTGTTTGGACTTCAAAAAGGATTAGTCAAACTAAAACTTTTTTGCTGAGAAAAGATTTTGGCCAAGCATACATTTTAGTTCAAGAAGAATTAGGTCGCGCAATAAAGGCAAAGTCAATATAAAAGTTGAGATTTATGTTATATAAGATTTTTTTTTGTGTGTATTTATTTTCACTAGTCATATCTATTTAAGGAAAGTTATGTAAAAAAACATCTGAGCAGTGTAAATAGAGGCCATGCATCTTAAGAATTATGCATTAATAAGAGATAAGGCAAGCTAGCCTATTCTTTCACCAAGTTTTCTACCTTTTTTCAAATTTTTTTTTTTTAAGATTCAAGTTGAAAGGATTGAGAGAATTATTTACTTTACCTCAATTGGATCTAGTTAATATTAGAGAATTATACATCTTAAAGGGTCATAATTTTGAATTGGATATATGAATGGAACAAGCAAACAGAAGACAAGCTATTAATAGTTGAAGTACATTGAAGGATAAAAATGAGTATGGCAGCTACTTCTACCTTGATGGATAATAAGATGAAAATACCTCTCATGCAGTTGGAGGAGAAGAATCTTTGACTCATCAAGATCATATCATGTTTAGTTATGCCTTCAAGACAAGCATTATCAACTCTTATAACAAAGCCAACCACCACATCTAGAGATGAGGATCTACCATATGTGGGAAAGATTAGCAAATTATGGGCACTTAAAATCCTCCTTTTCAATATTTCAAGGCTGAAGCTCAAATTGAGATCCTTATAAACGATAGAACTATCAATATAAAGAAGCTTAATAACTAGTTAGACTGATTTGAGACCTATTTTAATATCTATAAATATATGTGCCTAGAAGATAATTTTTGTTTGCCTCAAGCTTTCTAGCCATATCCTTATCTCATAGAATTTGTATATGAGAAATAAATTATTTTGAAGTATATTTTAAACTTGATGCTAAGACTTGTATTACATGTTTGCCTCAAGCATTCTATGGTGGAAAACTAGCAGGGTTCTGAGCATGCTTCTCGGAACTTTTTCAAAATATATAGCGGTGGAAGCAAAATTAATCTACATTAATTCTACGCATGCTATGATCTAATCATAAAATCCTACTCAAAATTTTTGACATATTAATATAAATTAGAAAAATAAAAAGCTTTCAATCAGTAAATTATATTTGTTGATCGATCTATATTCAGAACATAGTACCTATGTGCGGATAGCTGATCTCCACGATCTAAATTCATCGAAAGAAGCTCTAGCATTATGCTATAGCCGCACACTTATCCGATCTCTATGATTGATCCACACGGAGCTCTTGATCCCAACCAGCTCCACTAGAGTGCTAGCTCCTCATCAGGAACTTCAATAGCTGATCTTCGTCAATCCTATCAACGAACTTCTCTTGAACTTCTGAACACTACAGAAGATTAGAAGACTCTATGGAGGATGATAAGGTGGTGGTGAAAAATCAATGGAGATCTGGCACTTACAGCGCTCAAACTCTCCACCCAAAACCTAGAGTCCCAACATTAAGATTTTAGCACACACCCATAAGGACCTTGACACTCTTCTCTCTTTGAAAAATCTCGTGCCAAAAGAGATGCGTCCCTCTTTGATTTCTATCTCACAGAAATCCCTCTAATACCTCACGCACACCCATGCACTACTAAGACTTCTCTCTCTTGCATGCCCAAAAAAATCCCATTTTTAATAGGCGTCTATTGAGTGACTTGCATGGGAGGATAAGGATGGGTTGGTTGAACTCGTTTCAACCAATTCTCTTGAATTCAAAATTCAAGAGAACTCCTTATCTGATTCTAGCACCCACTCTAATGTTTAACATGCAGAAGGACTCTCCTCTGCATGCATACAAATAAAATGATGATCAAACAAATGGGAGGGCATGGAGAAAAGATAAGGATGAGAGGGAGTTGGGAGGTTTCAACTAAACCAATCATTTCAAGTTGAATTCAAAATTCAACTTGAATCCCATCTGATCCAACATTTGGATCAGGTCATATGCAGGAATAGGGAAGGCGCAAACACTCTTCTAGCATGGAGAAATCCCATGCACATTCACAATATGCATGGAGAAAAAGAATGGGTCAGAGTATCATGGCGCAGGGAGATTTAAAATTCAAACAAGCTTTGAATTGGTCCAAATCAGTTTTAACCAAACCAATTTGTCATGACCAATAAAACTAGGATAAACCCAATTAGATTAGGCTTAATTAAACTTAATTAATTTTTAATCAAATTAAAAATTAATTGAGTCCAACTCTCAATCAAATCAGGGTTGATCTCCCATAGCAATTAAATCATCTCATAACCTAATCGAGTCAAACCCAATCAAATCAAATTCAATCAGATTTAATCGAATCCTCATCGCTCAATCAAATTGAGCTAATCAGCAATCTAATTGCTAATTAATCTTTCAATAAATATCTAAGTTTCAATCAAGTGAGACTTTCGATCAGCCATCAGATTAGATAGGAACTCCTATTGTGTGATCCCATAGGTTCGAATCCTAAGCTGGTAGTATAGAAACTAATTTTCTATACTAATTGATGTGACCATCTAGCAATAGTATCCAACATTCGGATAGATCAAAAATCATAATGCAATATTGATGAATCTATGGCATATGGTTACCGTATAATTCATCCTCTTAACCATGATGCTCATAGGATGATCTAGGGTTAACTGCCAATCCTAAAAATTCATCCATATTGTATTTCAAAATTCAGCATCCATCATATGGACTACCCCAGTTGAGGATTTGCTAAATTAAAATACAATGATGCACTTACTTAAATACTTGGAGGGGTCAATCCCATCTTATCTCACGCACCGACAAGCCAAGTACTTGACTACACCTAGTAGCCTTTCGTTACTGAATTAGAAATTCAGGTAGTCTAATACCTAAGTACAGTGAGTTGCTTGTAAGTCATCATAGTGATCTCATGTCTAAGGGATACTTATACCTATATCCTTCGTAAGCAATCTTGGCAGAAGAGAGCTCCGTAGTTGGGTCATGATCAGTAAAATGTATCCTTACATTTCACCTACATGCCATAATAGCATCACCATGCTTCTTGGTTAAGAGGACAACCAACACTTATGACATAATGACCTACTCTTGATTAACATTATCGTCCTAAGTAACAATGAATCATTTAGTCACGATCAGTTTAAGGACTAAACAACAAATTCTCCTTTGTCAAGTCTAAATAGTCCTAAGAACTTCATCATAGAGAGTTCATTATAGAAAGATGCATAGAGTGATGAAAATTATCAAAATAATAATTTTATTTAATTAAAATTTAAGTATAAATTATATTTAGCTCAACTATCTACAATCTAGATGATTAACTTTAGGATACATTTTCTATCAACTCTCACTTAGACTAAAGCTACTCAGAACAGTATCGAATATCCATCTTTCATTGGTGATTATCGAACTCTTTGATTCTGAGAGCTTTAGTAAATGGGTCGGCCACGTTCTCCTTTCCATCGATCTTCTGAAGGTTGACATTACCTCATTCCATGATCTCTTGTACAAGATGATAGTGACACAAAATATGCTTGGTGAGCTGATGTGCCTTCGGCTCCTTCATTTGAGCTATGGCTCCAGTGCTGTCATAGTATAGCAAAATCGGACCATCCAAGGAGGGTGCCATTTTCAGCTCGTTGATGAACTTTCACAACCATACAACTTCCTTCATAGCATCAGATGTCGCATCATACTTTGCCTTATATACAGAATCGCCATAGTGTGCTACTTGAAATTCTTCCAGCAGACTGCTCCATCATTCAGAATAAATACATAATCTGACACACTTTTACTGTCATCATGATCTGACTGAAAATTAAAATTAGTGTATCCTACAAATTTCAAGTTAGTATCTCCATAGATGAGCCACTGGTCCTTGATATTTTTCAAATACTTCAAAATTATCTTTACAACCTTCTAGTGATTCTCACTTGGATCAGACAGGTATCTACTCACTATCCCTAGTGAGTATGCCATGTCTGGTCTAGTACACATCATAGCATACATAATAGAACCCACTATCGAAGCATATGGTGTTCTACTCATACGCTCTTTCTCTTAAGGAGTTGTCAGACAATCCCTCTTCAAGAGAGAAATTTCATGGTCTATCGGAAGATAGCCCTTCTTAAAATTCTCCATGCTGAACCTCTTTAGCACGGTATCAATGTACATGGACTGAGACAATCTAAACAATCTTTTAGATCTATCCCTATAGATCTTCATTCCTAGGATGTAGGATGCTTCTTCCAAGTCCTTCATGGAGAATTACGATGATAGCCAAACCTTTATTCTCTGTAGAGCAGGAATATTATTCTCGATCAAGAGAATGTCATCGACATACAGAACAAGAAATATAATTATAGAATCATTAGCCCATTTATACACGTAGAGTTCTTCTCCATTCTTAACAAAGCTATATGTTATGATCACCTTATCAAAATGCATGTTTCAACTCCAAAATGTCTGCTTCAATTCATAGATTGATCTCTGAAGCCTACACACCTTGAACTCATCGATGGATGTAAACCCCTCAGGCTATATCATATACACCTCTTCATCTAGCTCTTCATTAAGGAAAGCTATCATCACATCTATTTGCCAAATCTCATAGTCTAGATATACTGCTATCACAAGCATAATCCGAATGGACTTGAGCATTGCCACTAGAAAAAACATCTTATCATAGTTAATACCATAATACTGACGATATCCCTTGACAACCAGCCAAGCCTTATAGGTCTCCACCTGTTGAAAAATATATCCAAAAGCCAATCATCTAGGTTGTACATAGTTGAGCTAAATATAATTTATACTTAAATTTTAATTAAATAAAATTATTATTCTGGTAATTTCATTATTTTGTGCATCTTTCTGTAATGAACTCTCTGTGATGAAGTCCTTAGGACTATTTTGACTTGACAAAGGAGGATTTATCGTTTAGTCCTTAAACTGATAGTGATCAAATGATTCATTGTTCCCTAGGACGACAACGTTAATCAAGAATAGATCGTTGGGTGCCATAAGTGTTGGTTGTCCTCTTAACCAAGAAGCATGGTGATGCTGTTATGCCATGCAAGTGAAATATAGGGATACATTTTACTGATCGTGATCCAACTATGGAGCTCTCTTCTGCCAAGATTACTCATGAAGGATATGGGTATATGTGTCCCTTAGACCAGAGATCATCATATGCTATAGGTTCGTTGATGTTATATTACAATTTTTGACCTATCCGGACATCAGGTACCATTACTAGACGGTCATATTGATTGGTATAGAAAATTAGTTTTTATACTATCGACTTAGGATTCGAACCTATGGGATCATACAATAGGAGTTTCTACCTGATCTGATAGTTGATTAAAAGATTCCACAAGATTGGGACTCAGTTATTATTGGAGGATTAATTAGCAATTAGATTGCTGATTTGCTTAATTTGATTGAGCGATGATGAATTATTGGAAAATATATCCCAAAGTCAATTGTCAGCTTGTTGACAGTTGAGCTACATTGTATCTATAATAGATTCATTAATAAATAAAATATATTTTTGATATTTTTCATCACAAAGCATTCATCTTCTAACGAACTCAATTATTATGATGAAGTTCTTAGGACTATTTAGCTTCGATAAAGAAAAAATTTATCGATTAGTCCTTAAATCTGTTCATGATCAAATGATAAGCTGTTAATTAGGATGACAGTGTCCATCGATCATAGATCGCTATATGCCATATAGGTTGGTTGTCTTCTTAATCAAAAAGTATGGAGATACTGATATGGCATACAGATGAGATGTATGGGTACATCGTCATTGAATGTAACCAACTCTAAAGTATTCTGCTATTGAGAATGTCTCTTATGGGATATAGGTATAAGTGTTCCATAGACCTGAGATCACCTCAGTGACTTGCAAGCAACTCACTATGCTTTGGTATTGAACTAACTAAATTTCTAATTTGATAATAAAAAGCTTCTAGCCATAGTTAAGTACTTGCAAAATTAGAGTGTGATCAAGATGGAATTGACTACTCCAAAAGTTAGAGAAAAATATATCACTGTATTTCAATATAGCAAAACCTTAGCTAGAATAATCCATCAGATGGATTTGATATTTTGAAATACCATGTGGACAATCTTATCAGAGTTGACAGTTGAACTCTAAGGTGTCCTATGAGTATTTTAGTCAAGAAGATTAATTATATAGAAACTATATCCGTATGAATATTAAGGATGTTGTTCTATACATTCGACCTATTCGGTCGTCGGGTACCATTACTAGATGATTATTTTGATTGGTATAAAAATTTATTTCGATGCTACCGACTTAGGTTTGGACCTATGAGATCACACATATTAGAGCCCATGATCTAATCGGATGGTTGATCAATGATTAAGAATCATTCAAAGATTAAACAGTCAATACGATTGGTGTTTAACCTAGTGCAAGTGTTACAGGAGGATCGATTAGCAATTAGATTGCTAATTAGCTTAATTTGATTAAGCCAGAGAATTGAGATTAAATTTAATTAAATATAATTTAATTAAATTTAATTTAAACTTGATTGGATGAAGTTTAATTAGTTTATTGAACAAGCCAAGTGCAAGGAAGAACTAGTCCTAGTTCAACTAGAACTTGGATCAACTCAATTTTCTAATTTGATTAGAAAAATTAAATCAAAATTAAATCTAATTTAATCTAATTTAATTAAGTTTTTAATTAGGTTAGGTCCTAATTTAATTAGATTGATTTACTTCTGGTTTGATTTGGTTTGAGAAACCATATATGACCAAGTCAAAATAGGAATCCTAGTATGACTAGGATTCCCTATCCTTGTGCCACCTTAGTCCCAATGCCCATCCTTCATGCTATTAGATATATTTGCCCTAGAAGCCAGAATTGGCCGACACTTGTAATACACTTCTAGGAGCAAAATTGTAATTTTGACTATAATCAATAAAATGGGTTATTTTCTATCACATATGTGTATTTAGTGTCTGTGATACATCCTTTGAGTTAATGGTAATGATAATTCATATTTTTAAGAGTTGAAAATTTAAGACATGAATAATCATTATTAACTCATAAAATGCTCTCGATCATAGGATCATCACGAGGATGATGATTGATTCGGAAGGTTGGTGTACAATCACTTCTCTTTAGTAGATGAGTCTTGAGTCTATGGTGTGGAGATATTGGAGTGAGAGTATAGGTACTCGTTAGAGAACGAGGGCACTAAGCATGACCACCTCGAGTAGGCATTAAGAAGTCTACCTTCTCATCAATGACTGACTCGATGTTGTAGTGGTGTGTCTAGTTCTTTGACCTGAGGTGCATCGGTAGTTCACCTTGAAGGTGTTATAGTTTGACTACACCATAACTCGGTCTCCTAGCCATTCGAAATCCTGAGATGTATGTTGGCTATAGCATGTTCATTATAGAAACTAGATTGCATCAAGATGGAATCTATCTACCTCGGTGGTAGAGGAGCAGCCCTATGATGATCATGAGAATCAAGTCCAGAAGCCCATGGCCATGGCAAAATAAAATAATAGAAAGAGTTTCTATTTAGGTTTTTACATCGGACTTGAATCGAATGATTACATCATATGACAGAAACTAGGGTTTGATGAGTTCACCTTAACCCTAATCGGATCTAGGTTGAAGATAGAAGAACTTAATCACACAGGTAGCTGCACCAAGAGGTTCGTATTCAGCTCGGATGGGTTGCCACCATATACTGCTAGGTGTCACTGGTGGATTTTGAGAGCAATTAGAATGATTTAGATGATCGATCATTCTAGCTATTCGAATCAGAAGAGTTCTGATCCATCGAAAGGAGTTTCGATGATGTCGATGATAGAGATCATGACATATCCTATTACCATACAGAACTGAACCTAACTGAATCACACAAACAAGGGTTTGAATCTGGTGATCAACAATTAAATTAATCCAATTCAATTGATCTGAATGAGATTCAATTAGGTTCAAAGAAATCGTGCTAGCACTCGATTGAACCTAACGTTCTTCTTTTACTATCATAAATAGTTGTCCTGACTGAGCCAAAGAAGTTTATGTTTGATTAGAGGCCTTCACTTGATCTGACTGAAGCTTGTCCAGGTCAGAAAAGAATTGTCTTATTTTGTAAGATAATACCTATCATTTTTGGTCACCTGCCATTTCTCGTCCTTTGATTTTGGTCAAAAGTTGACCTTTGACTGCTCAAATGTTGACCATTGACACTTTGACTTCTGTCCACATATCACGCACCTATTGGAGAGTTGGTGGGGGCTTGTCCTCCTGCTAGAACCTGACAAGGAGGAGGGCGCACGCCACCCTTGGCATGTGCCCAAGCTGGAGGCACCCAAGAGTTTTTGTTGGACAGGGACTCCATCTCCTTTTTGAATTTCGATTAGACTCCTAAGAACCAACTTTGACTGATCTTAGGCACCATCTAAGGAGGAATCTAAGAGGCTCTATTCCCACCTATCAGATTTAGATCTAATTTCATAAAGGATTGTGATTGATTGGGATGAAGAGGAGTTGGATCATGCTTAGTCTATAAATAAGACCCTGCGCCCAACTCAAGGAGTATCTGAAAATTCCCATGCCCCAAGGTTGCCTCTCTCCTTCTCTTCCATGCCAAGTCCATCTTCTCCCTCTCCTCTCTATGCCCAAAGTGGTTTAGAATCCAAGTTGGTGCAATCCAGATGAGAGAAAGGCAACAGAAAGCTAGAAGGCTACGCGGCTGTAAAGGACAACTACTGATCTTCGAAAGTTATTTTGAAGATCCTCCAAATCAGATTCAGATCTGATTTTTGGAGATGTGATAGAGAAGAAGAGGATCTCCAGATCCAATCTAAGTGGATACCGGTAGAGGCCAGGCACTTGCGTGGTCAGATCTAGAACCTTCCGTTACTTACAGGATCATCAAATGGGTAATAGGATTACCCAACATCAAGGTAAATTAAATTAAATTAAATTTATTTAGATTTTATTTTTATTATTAGAATAATAAAAAATAGATCTAAAATATTTTAGATCTAATTTAGATTAAAGAAAAAAAATTTTAAAATATATCTCTTGATTCGATCAGATCTGAACGAATCTGGTCCGAGAAATTAGAATTTTCTTTCAACTGGTATCAGAGCCAAGGTTCTAAAGTATTTAGATCTGATTTTAAATTTATTTTAATTAAAAAATAAGTGATTTTAGATATCACATGAGATATGATCAAATCTAAAATCAAAAAAATTAAAATTAAATAATTTGGATCTAAGATTAGAAAATATGCATGACTAGTTCTAAAATAGAATAGTTCTATAGAATAGTCTTGTATATTTTTAATTTAATTTAATTTAATCATATTTTAGATCTATTTATTTATTATTTTTTAATATTATAATTATTATAATAATATCTAAAAAATAATAAATAAAAATTATTTAATTTTAACATCATATGAGATATGATTGATGCATGTCTAGACAAGTTGTAGAATAATTCTACATAGTTATCTAGATTAGAGTTTATTTTGATAAGATCAATTTAAATCTAATTTTTTAGATTATTATGAAATAATTTAGATTTAAAAATATTCATGATTCGATACATGAGATGTATGCAAAATATGCCATGATTAGATCTAATTTGTATATGAGATATATGATATAGATCTAAAAATATTTTGTAGTATTGCATGTTCCTGATTAAGACGTTCCTCTTAGCCGTCCGGTCATAAGAATGAAGAAGAATTTAAAGACCCTCTCCTTCCATCCGATAGGATATTCTTATGACGTATAGGGGTGCTGCATATTCGTCCTTAATCAGAAACTCAAAACTTACTTTCTGCAAAATCCTAGATCCTAAAATCCTAGAATTTATTGTGCATATTTTGTTTATGAACCCTACTTAATTAAGAATTAAGATTATGGAATATTAAGTAGATCTAAAATTTAGAATTTCATATCTAAGACAAATTCATAATACTGGGTTCGGGCTTGGGCAGCTCAATTAGGTCTAAGCGGTTGAACAAACCAAATCAAGAGTTGGTTAGATGGGATCAATAATGCTTAAATTGACCAGCCTAATAGGATTAAGTCTGGGTCAAGATCGAGTCACGATCAAGTAAGACCTAATTAGGCTCAGAGGTTAGAGTCTGGATTGTAGGCTAACCCAATCGATTCTGGCTCAACAATTTGGTGTCTAAGGTAAGTTTGGCACATACGACCGATTGGTTTTTAATTGGGAGCTATTCGACCTGAATGCATTCTTGTATGACTTAATGGCATATCCCTTCCATCGATCTCACTTATCTGGCCATATCTATTGACTCAGTTCTAATTTGAGGTGGTCAATAATCCGAGCTAACCCATGCCACTAGGTTAGTCATAATTGTTATGACTATGACAAGTCTAGTTTAATGAGACCTGAATCAATTCTCTCTAAGAAAAGATTAAGTCTGAGGTCTTCCACCATTGTAGATGTGCGGACCCTTCTCGGGATTGATTGTTCTCGACTGAATACAGTGGCTCAGTTGCACCGAAAAGATGCAACCACGTCTATTAGGCATTGGATGCTATGAGCTGGAGGATGAGTTGGACTCAATATTTTGGATACGGTGAGAGACTCAATTAGGAATCCAGTCTGTGCAAATGGTGGGTCTGACTTAACTAAGGAGTGGATCAATATTTCGGATATGGTGAGATTCATGAATTAGAGACCAAGTTTGGGTGCACCATGATTAGAGAATCATTGAACAAGAGTTGTTCACTCATTGGCTAACCCATCACCAATAACTGTTAGGTGAGGTGATGAGTCAATTGGTGAGACCGTACCACCCACTAGAAATCATTAATCATGAAGATTTTTACATCTCTACAGAGAAAGTGTAGGGATCCAAAAAAATAGTGGGAGCTAATTTATTTAAAAATAAAATTTTTTAAATAAA
Source organism: Cocos nucifera (assembly GCA_006176705.1). Lineage (NCBI taxonomy): Eukaryota > Viridiplantae > Streptophyta > Magnoliopsida > Arecales > Arecaceae > Cocos > Cocos nucifera. The sequence goes on along the minus strand of QRFJ01001526.1, from coordinate 8,135 downwards.
TTGGTCAAGTCATAATTACAGTATCTAACTAGAATCTTTGACTCTCTATAGAAAAATTCTGCATCCAACCCATTAGCACATATCTTGGACACACATAGACTAACCGGACCCAATTATAAAGATTGGCTTAGGAATTATAAAATCATTTTGGATTCTGAGAAGTTAACCCATGTATTGGACCAGGACCCTCCCACCTTACCAGTCCGTCCATCCACTGAACAGAGAGCATCTCTGAAAAATGGATAGACGAAGATAATAAGGCCAGATATTACATGTTGGACTCGATGTCTAATGAGCTCCAGTGCCAACATGAAGATATCGGGACTGCTCGCTAAATGTTGGCTCACCTACAAGAGATGTTTGGTGAACAGAGTCGCGCAGCCAAGTATCAAGTCACAAAACAATTTTTTAAGGCTAAGATGTGTGATGGACAGTCAGTCCAAGATCACTGTCTGATGATGATCAAGGACTTGGAAGAGCTTGAGAAGCTCGGTGTGAAGTTAGACTTGGATCTGTAGAACGATGTTATTCTGCAATCCTTGACTGATGCATATGGATAATTCATCATGAATTACCACATGCATAAACTTCAAAATTCCTTGGCCGAATTAATAAACATGCTTGTCACCGCTGAGCTTTCTATGAAAGGTTCTAAAGGCTCAGTCTTGCTATGGAACAGACTTCTTCCAAAAGAAAGTCTTCTAGAAAGAAAAAGAAGTCTGTGAAAAAGCAAAAAATGGAAGGAGGAAAGAAGAAGAAGGCAGAGCCAAAGAAGAAAGTCGCTGTCAAAGGAAAGTGTTTTCATTGCAATAACAATGGCCACTTGAAGCGGAACTACCCTACTTACCTGGCCACCTTGAAGAACAAGAAGGAAGGTCCTTCTGGAGGTATGCTCGTTATTGAGTCTAATCTTATGATTTCTTCTGCATCCAGTTGGGTGCTTGACTCTGATTTTAGTGCTCATTTGTGCACTTCTATATAGGATCTTGTGGATAGCAGAAGGCTGAGGGATGGAGACATGATCCTATGCATCGATAATGGAGCAAGAATTGCTGCAGTGGTAGTGGAAATATACCCTCTTTGATTACCATCTGGTTTAGACTTAGTTTTGAAAGACTGTTATTATGTGCCTGCAGCTAGCAGGAATTTGATTTCTATTTCATGCTTAGCACTAGAAGGCTATGTGATTACCTTCTTTAAGGACCATTGTAACATTCTTTATGAAAAAAATAAAATTGCAAATGGTTTCCTTATTAACGATCTTTATCAGCTACATATTGATGTACCTGTTCTAACTATCGAGCAAAATGTGAATACCAAATGACCTAGGGATAGTCCAAACAACAGGTATCTATGGCACCTGAGATTAGGTTATATAGCAGAAGATAGGATCAACAAATTGAAGAAAAATGGGCTATTGAGTCCGTTAACTTCTGAGTCATATCCAACTTATGAATCTTGTCTTCAAGGCAAAATAACTAAACTTCCTTTTGTAGGACATGGGGAAAAGGGCCACAGATCTCCTTGCCCTAGTACATACTGATGTATGTGGCCCATTTGATGTGCCGACTAGAGGCAATTTTGTCTACTTCATTACCTTTATCGATGATCTATCTAGGTATGGGTATGTGTATCTTATGAGACACAAGTCTGAAGCTTTTGAAAAGTTCAAAGAATTCAGACATGAAGTAGAAAAATAAACTAAAAAACTCATTAAGATTCTTCGATCAGATCGAGGAGGTGAATACCTTAGCCAAAAATTCCTAGACTATCTCAAGGAAAATGGCATAGTCTCTCAATGGACTCCACCAGGAACACCTCAACTCAATGGAGTTTCAGAATGGAGAAATCGGACTCTATTGGATATGGTCCGATCCATGATGAGCTTCACAGACCTCCCTGATTTTCTTTGGGGACACTCATTGTTAACTTTAATTTATCTACTGAATAGGGTTCCTCTAAACCATTCCTACCACACCGTATGAGATATGGCATGGTAAGAAACCAAGTCTGAGTCATCTCAGAATTTGGGGTTGTCCGGCTCATGTCAAAAGACAACAAGCGGACAAGTTAGAGTTTAGGTCCTTCAGAGCTCGATTCATAGGATATCCTAAAGAGTCATTAGGATACTATTTCTATATTCCAGAAGACCATAATGTGATTGTGAGTCGACATGCCATCTTTCTTGAAAAATAGTTTATTCAAGATAGCGGCATTGGAAAGTAGATTAAGCTTGATGAGAAAGTCTCATAAGTACAACGAGCTAAGGACCAATTGAAACTAAATCAGGTTGAGCCAATAAGAACACTACCTCCTCCACCTCGTAGATCGGAAAGAGTTTTCCGTCCTCCCTGAAAGATACTTAGGTATTATTTCAGAGAAGTAGAGAAATGTTCCTCGTAGGTAATGGTGCTCATGGTGATGATCCCAAAACCTACAACGAGGCGATATCAGATATCGACTCTGAGAAATGGCTAAAGGCAATGCAGTCAGAAATTGACTCAATGCACTCAAACCAAGTCTGGACCTTGGTAGATCCACCAGAAGGTATAGTACCTATTGGGTGTAAATGGATCTTCAAGAGAAAGATTGGTGTAGATGGAAATGTGGAGACATTCAAGGATAGACTAGTGGCAAAAGGTTATAGTCAACGTGAAGGCATTGAATTATCAGGATACCTTTTCCCAGTGGCTATGCTAAAATCCATCCGCACATTGCTTGCCGTTGCGGTCTATTTCGATTATGAAATATGGCAAATGGACGTGAAAATGGCATTCTTGAATGGATATCTTGAGAAAGATATCTATATGGAACAACTGCTAGATTTCACATCCAGTGATACTGATCACAAGGTTTGCAAGCTGCAAAGATCCATATATGGACTAAAGCAAGTATCTCGGAGCTGGAACACTCGTTTCAATGATGTGATCAAAAAATTTGGTTTCATCAAAAATGAAGAGGAACCGTGTGTCTTCAAAAGGGTCAGTGGGAGCGGTGTTGTCTTCCTCGTATTGTACGTGGATGACATCCTCCTTATTGAGAATAATATTCTCATATTGACGACAGTCAAAATATGGTTGTCTAAGGAATTCTCCATGAAAGACCTAGGTGAAGCATCCTTTATTCTAGGAATTAAGGTCTATAGGGATAGACCGAATAGGATGCTAGGACTTTCACAGAAGATGTACATAGAGGAAGTACTAAAGAGGTTTAGTATGAAAAACTCTAAGAGAGGATTAATATCCTTCAGACATGGTATTCATCTTTCCAAGAAGATGTGCCCTAGCACACCTGAGGAAATAGAATGCATGAGCAAGATCCCTTATGCTTCTACAATAGGGAGCCTCATGTATGCCATGCTATGTACACGACTGATATAGCCCATGCTGTGAGTGTCATAAGCAGATATCAGTCAAATTCAGGTAAAGAATACTGGACTTCTATGAAATGTATCCTTAAGTACTTAAGAAGAACTAAGGATATGATGTTCGTCTTTGGTAACGGAGAACTCCAAGTCTAGGGATACACAGACTCGAATTTCATGTTCGATGTAGATGATCGAAAGTTGACAACTGGGAGTCTATTTGTGTGCCATGGTGGTGCTGTCTGCTGGAAGAGTTCCAAGCAAACCGTGATAGCTGATTCCACCATGGAAGCAGAATATATCACTGCATCAGAGGCTGCGAAGGAAGCATTCTGGTACAAGAAGTTTGCTGCAAAAATCAGAGTAATGCCATCAAATGCCATTCTCCTTTACTGCGATAACAATGGCGCCATAGCCCTTGCTAAGAAGCCAAAGTCTCTCCAGAAATTCAAGCATATTGAGCGGCGATACCACCTCATTCACGATTACCTCGAGAAGGATTACGTCAAGGTCAAGAGAGTCGACTCCACAGACAATATGGTAGACCCGCTTACAAAGCAATTGGACCAGTAGAAGATCGAAGCCCACCTTGAGAAGATGGGACTTAGACTTATAGCCAATTGGCTTTAGAAAAAGTGGGAGATTATTAGATATATGTGCCCTAAAAGCTAGAATTGACTGACACTTGTAATACACTTCTAGGGGCAAAATTGTAATTTTGACTATAATCAATAAAATGGATTATTTTCTATCACATATGTGTATTTAGTGTCTGTGATATATCCTTTGAGTTAATGGTAATGATAATTCATATTTTCAAGAGTTAAAAATTTAAGACATGAATAATCATTATTTACTCATAAAATGCTTCCAACCATAGGATCATCATGAGGATGGTGATTGATCTAAAAGATTGGTATACAATCGCTTTTCTTTAGTAGATGAGTCTTGAGTCTATGATGTGAAGACACCAGAGTGAGAGTATAGATACTCGTTAGAGAATGAGGGTACTGAGCGTGACCACCTCGAGTAGTCATTAGGAAGTCTACCTTCTCGTCAATGACTGACTCGATGCTGCGGTGGGGTGTCTGGTTCTTTGATCTGAGATGCATCGGCAGTTCACCTTGAGTGTGTTATAGTTTGACTACACCATAACTCGATCTCCTAGCCATTCAGAATCCTGAGGTGTATGTTGGCTATAGCATGTTCATTGTAGGAACTTGATTGCATCAAGATGGAATCTATCTACCTTGGTGGTAGAGGAGCAGCCCTATGATGATCATGAGAATCAACTCCAGAAGCCCATGACCATGGCAGAATGAAATAATAGAAAGAGTTTCTATTTAGGTTTTCACATCGAACTTGAATTTAATGATTACCTCATATGACAGAAACTAGGGTTTGACGAGTTCACCTTAACCCTAATCTAATCAGGGCTCAAGATAGAAGAACTTAATCACACATATAGCTGCACCAAAAGGATCGCATTCAGCTCTGATGGGTTGCCACCATATACTGCTAGGTGTCATTGGTGGATTTTGAGAGCAATTAGAATAATTTAGATGATCGATCATTCTAGCTGTTCGAATCAGAAGAGTTCTGATCCATCGAAAGAAGTTTCGATGATGTCGATGATAGAGATCATTACATATTTGTTAGATATATGTGTCCTAGAAGCCAAAATTGGTTGACACTTGTAATACACTTCTAGGGGCAAAATTATAATTTTGACTATAATCAATAAAATAAGTTATTTTCTATCACATTTGTGTATTTAGTATCTGTGATACATCCTTTGAGTTAATGGTAATGATAATTCATATTTTCAAGAGTTGAAAATTTAAGACATGAATAATCATTATTAACTCATAAAATGCTCCCGACCATAGGATCATCACTAGGATGATGATTGATCCGAAAGGTTGGTGTACAATTGCTTCTCTTTAGTAGATGAGTCTTGAGTCTACGGTGTGGAGATACCAGAGCGAGAGTATAGGTACTCGTTAGAGAATGAGGGCACTGAGCACGACCACCTTGAGTAGTCATTAGGAAGTCTACCTTCTCGTCAATGACTGACTCGATACTGTAGTGGTGTGTCTAGTTCTTTGACCTAAGATGCATCGGCAGTTCACCTCAAAGGTGTTATAATTTGACTACACTACAACTCGATCTCCTTGCCATACGAAATCCTGAGGTGTATGTTGGCTATAGCATATTCATTGTAGGAACTGGATTGCATCAAGATGGAATCTAACTACCTCGATGGTAGAGGAGCAGCCCTATGATGATCATGAGAATCAAGTCCAGAAGCCCATGGCCATGGCAGAGTGAAATAATTGAAAGAGTTTCTATTTAGATTTTCATACCGGACTTCAATCGAATGATTACATCATAAGACAGAAATTAGGGTTTGACGAGTTCACCTTAACCCTAATCTGATCGGAGCTTAAGATAGAAGAATTTAACCACACAGGTAGCTACACCAAAAGGTTTGCATTCAGCTCTGATGGGTTGTCACCATATACTGCTATGTGTCATTGGTTGATTTTGGGAGCAATTAGAATGATTTAGATGATCGATCATTCTAGCTGTTCGAATTAGAAGTGTTCTGGTCCATCGAAAGGAGTTTCAATGATGTTGATGATAGAGATCATGACATATCCCATTATCATATAGAACTGAACCTAACTGGGTCATATAAATAAGGGTTTGAATCTGGTGATCATCAATTGAACTAATCCAGTTCAATTGATCTGAATGAGATTCAATTAGGTTCAAGAAAATCGTGCTAGCACTCGACTGAACCTAACATTCTTCTTTTACTATCATAAATATTTTTCCTTACTAAGCCAAAGGAGTTTGTGCTCATTCAGAGGCCTTCACCTGGTTTGACTGGAGCCTGTCCAGGTCAGAAAAAGGTTGTCTTATTTTGTAAGACAATACCTACCATTTTTGGTCACTTGCCATTTCTCATCCTTTGACTTTGGTCAAAAGTTGACCTTTGATTGATCAAATGTTGACCATTGATACTTTGACTTCTGTCCATGTGTCATGCACCTATTGGAGAGCTGGTAGGGGGCTTGTCCCCCTGGTAGAACCTGGCAAGGAGGAGGGTGCATGCCACCCTTCGTGTGTGCCCAAGCAGGAGGTGCCCAGGAGTCCCTGTTAGACAAGGACTCCATCTATTTTTTGGATTTCGATTAGACTTCTCCTAAGAACCAAGTTTGACTGATCTTAGGTGCCATCTAAGGAGGAATCCAAGGGACTCTGTTCCCAACAATCAGATTTAGATCTGATTTCACAAAGGATTGTGATTGGTTGGGAAGAAGAGGATTTGGATCATGCTTAGTCTATAAATAAGACCCTGCGCCCAACTCAAAGATAAACACAATTCTCCATGCCCCAAGGCTGCCCCCTCCTCCTCCTCCATGCCAAGTCCAACTTCTCCCTCTCCTCTCCACGCTCAAAGGTGTTTGGGATCCAGGTTGGTGCAATCCAGACGAGAGAAAGGCGATAGAAAGCTAGAAGGCTGCGCTACTGTAAAGGATAACTTCTAATCTTCGAAAGGTATTTTGAAGATCCTCTAGATCAGATCTAAATCTAATTTTTGGAGACGTGATAAAGAAGAAGAGGATCTCCAGATCCAGCCCAAGTGGATATCGGTAGAGGCCAGGTACTTGCATGGCTAGATCCAGAACCTTCCGCTGCTTATAAGATCATCAACGGGTAATAGGATTACCCAACATCAAGGTAAATTAAATTTGATTTAATTTATTTAAATTTTATATTTTTATTATTAGAATAATAAGAATTAGATCTAAAATATTCTAGATCTAATTAGGATTAAAGAAAAAATTTTAAAATATATCTCTTAATCCGATCAGATCTGAACGAACCTGGTCCAAAAAATTAGGATTTTTCTTCAACTGGTATCAGAGCCAAGGTTCTAAAGTATTTAGATCTAATTTTAAATTTATTCTAATTAAAAAAAAAGTAATTTTAGATGTCACATGAGATGTGATCAGATCTAAAATTAAAAAAAATTAAAATTAAATGATTTGGATCTAAGATTAGAAAATATGCATGACTAGTTCTAAAATAGAATAGTTCTATAGAATAGTCTTGCATGTCTACGATTTAATCTGATTAAATTATATTTTAGATCTATTTATTTATTATTTTTTGATATTATAATTATTAAAACAATATCTAAAAAATAGCAAATAAAAATTATTTAATTTAAAAAATCATATGAGATATGATTGATGCATGTTTAGACTAGTTGTGGAATAGTTCTACATAGTTGTCTAGATTAGAGTTTATTTTGATAAAATTAATCTAAATATAATTTTTTAGATTATTATGAGATAATTTAGACCTAAAAATATGCATGATTGGATACATGAGATATATGCAAAATATGCCATGATTAGATCTAATTTGTATATGAGATATTTGATATAGATCTAAAACTGTTTTGTAGTATTGCATGTTTCTGATTAAGGCGTTCCTCTTGGCCGTTCGATCATAAGAATGAAGAAGGGTTTAAAGGCCCTCTCCTCTCATCCGATGGAGTGTTCTTATGATGTGTAGGAGTGATGTGCGTTCGTCCTTAATCAGAAACCCAAAACTTACTTTCTGCAAAATCCTAGATCCTGAAACCCTAGGATTTATTGTGCATATTTTATTTATGAACCCACTTAATTAAGAATTAAGATTATGAATATAATTAGGTCTAATAATTCAGATCAGATCTAAGAATCTCCTCTTT
>QRFJ01001525.1:230790-253633 GCA_006176705.1 Cocos nucifera | reverse complement strand
AAAGGAGTTTGTGCTCAATCAGAGGCCTTCATATGGTCTGACTGGAGGTTGTCCAAGTCAGAATAGGTTGTCTTATTTGTAAGACATTACCTGCCATTTTTGGTCACCTGCCATTTCTTGTTCTTTGACTTTGGTCAAAAGTCTACCTTTGACTGGTCAAACGTTGACCATTCACCCTTTGACTTTTGACCACATGTCATGCACCTATTGGAGAGCTGGTGGGGGCCTTGTCCCCCTGCCAGAACCTGGCAAGGAGAAGGGCGCACGCCAAGGGTGGCGTGAGCCCAAGTAGGAGGCGCCTAGGAGTCCTTGTTGGACAAGGACTCCACCTCCCTTTTGGATTCCAATCAGAGTTCTACTAAGAATCCAGTTTGACTGGTCTTAGGCACCCTCTAAGGAGGAATCCAGGGGTCTCTATTCCAACCAATCAGATTTAGATCTGATTTCACAAAGGGTTGTGATTGGTTGAGAGGAAGAGGAGTTGGATCACAAGAGGTCTATAAATAAGACCCTGCGCCCAACCCTAATTCCAAGTAAAGTGAATGCAATTAGACCACGCCCCAAGGCTGCCTCTCCCCTCCTTCTCCATGCCATAGTCTCTTCTCCCCTTGCTCTCCACGTCCAAAAGGTGTTTTGGACTTTGGTTGGTGCGATTCAGATCAAGGAAAGGCGATCAAAAGCAAGAAGGCTGCGCTGCTGCAAAAGGACGACTGCAGATCTTCAAAAGAGTTTTGAAGATCCTCCAGATCAGATCCAGATCTGATTTTTGGAGGTGTGATAGAGAAGAAGAGGATCTCCTAGATCCAACCCGAGTGGATACCGGTAGAGGCCAGGCGCTTGCGTGGCTAAGATCCAGAACCTTCCGCTGCAATCAGGATCATCTACAGGGTAATAGGATTACCCAAATCAGGTAAATTAAATTTGATTTAATTTATCTTATTTTATTTTATTTATTAAAATAATAAGAATCAGATCTGAAACATATCAAGATCTGATTGAGATCAAGAGAAAATTTTTGAAATATATCTCTTGATCTAATCAGATCTGGAACGAACCTGGACCGGGAAATCAGGATTTCCCTTCAACTGGTATCAGAGCCATGGTTCTAAAATTATTTAGATCTGATTTTAATTTTATTTTAATTAGAAAATAAAGTGATTTCAGATGTCACATGAGATGTGATCAGATCTGAAATCAGAAAAAATTAAAATTAAATGATTTGGATCTAAGAACATGAAGATATGCATGACTAGTTCTAGAATAGAATAGTTCTATAGAATAGTTTTGCATGTCTTTGATTTAATATGATTAAATCATATTTTAGATCTTCTTATTTACTATTTTTCTGATATTATAAGTGTTATAATAACATCTGATAAACAGCAAATAAAAATTATTTAATTTTAAATATCATATGAGATATGATAGATGCATGACTAGACTAGTTGTAGAATAGTTCTACATAATTGTCTAGATTAGAATTTATTTTGATTAGATCAATTTAAATCTAATTTTTTAGATTATTATGTGATAATTTAGATCTGAAAACATGCATGATTTGATACATGAGATGTATGCAAAATATGCCTTGATTAGATCTAAATTTGTATATGAGATATATGATATAGATCTATAACTGTTTTGTAGATTTACATGTTCCTGATTAAGGCGTTCCTCTTGGCCGTCCGGTCATAAGAACGAAGAAGGGTTTAAAGGCCCTCTCTTCCCATTCGATGGGGTGTTCTTATGACGTGTAGGGGTGCTGCGTGTTCGTCCTTAATCAGAAACCCAAAACTTACTTTCTGCAAAACCCTAGATCCTGAAACCCTAGGATTTATTGTGCATATTTTGTTTATGAACCCAACTTAATTAAGAATTAAGTTTATGGAATATTAATTAGGTCTAAAATTGAGAATTTCAGATCTAAGACATATTCATAATACTGGGTTCGGGCTTGGGTAGCTCAATTAGGTCTAAGCGGTTGATCAAACCGAATCAAGAGTTGGTTAGATGGGATCAACAATGCTTAAATTGACCAGCCTAATAGGATTAAGTCTGGGTCAAGATCGAGTCACGATCAAGCAAGACCTAATTAGGCTCAGAGGTTAGAGTCTGGATTGTAGGCTAACCCAATTGGTTCTGACTCAACAATTTGGTGTCTAAGGTAAGTTTGGCACAGACGACCGACTGGTTTTTAATTGGAAGCTACTCGACCTGAATGCGTTCTTGTGCGAGTTAACGGCATATTCCTTCCACCGGTCTCACTTACCTGGCCATATCTGTTGACACAGTTCTGATCTGAGGTGGTCAATAATCCGAGCTGACCCATGCCACTAGGTTAGTCATAATTGTTATGACTAAGCCAAGTCTAGTTTAATGAGACCTGAATCAATTCTCCCTAAGAAAAGATTAAGTCTGAGGTCTTCCACCATTGTAGACGTGCGGGCCCTTCCCGGGGTTGATTGTTCTCGGCTGGATACAGTGGCTCAGTTGCACCGGGAAGACGCAACCATGTCTATTAGGCATTGGATGCTATGGGCTGGAGGATGAGTTGGGCTCAATATTTCGGATACGGTGAGAGACCCAATTAGGAACCCAGTCTATGCAAATGGTGGGTCTGACTTAACTAAGGAGTGGATCAATATTCCGGATACGGTGAGATTCATGAATTAGAGACCAAGTTTGGGTGCACCATGATTAGAGAATCATTGAACAAGAGTTGTTCACTCATTGGCTAACCCATCACCAATAACTGTTAGGTGAGGTGATGAGTCAGTTGGTGAGACCGCACCACCCACTAGAAATCATCAATCGCGGAGATTTTCGCATCTCTACAGAGGGAGTGTAGGGATCCGAGAAAATAGTGGGAGCTAATTTGTTTAAAAATAAAATCCCTAAACAAATTGGTCAAGTCAAAATTACAGTATCTAACTAGAATCTTTGACTCTCTACAGGAAAATGTCTGCGTCCAACCCACTGGCACGTATCCTAGACACACATAGACTGACTGGACCCAATTATAAAGATTGGCTCAGGAACTACAAAATTGTTTTGGGTTCAGAGAAGTTAACACATGTTTTGGACCAGGACCCTCCCACCTTACCAGCTCGTCCATCCACTGAACAGAGAGCGTCTCTGGAAAAATGGATTGACGAAGACAATAAGGCCAGATACTACATGTTGGGCTCGATGTCTGATGAGCTCCAGCGCCAACATGAAGATATCGGGACTGCTCGCCAAATGTTGGCTCACCTGCAGGAGATGTTTGGTGAACAGAGTCGCGCAGCCAAATATCAAGTCACGAAATGACTTTTTAAGGCTAAGATGCGTGATGGGCAGTCAGTCCAAGATCACTGTCTGACAATGATCAAGGACATGGAAGAGCTTGAGAAGCTCGGTGTGAAGTTGGACTTGGATCTGCAGAACGATATTATTCTGCAATCCTTGACTGATGCATATGGGCAATTCATCATGAATTACCACATGCATAAACTTCAAAATTCCTTGGCCGAGTTGATGAATATGCTGGTTACCGCTGAGCTTTCTATGAAAGGTTCTAAAGGCTCAGTTCTTGCTATGGAACGGACTTCTTCCAAAAGAAAGTCTTATGGAAAGAAAAAGAAGTCTGTGAAAAAGCAAAAGGTAGAAGGATCAAAGAAGAAGAAGGCAGAACCGAAGAAAAAGGTCGATGGCAAAGGAAAGTGTTTCCATTGCAACAGCGACGGCCATTGGAAGCGGAACTGCCCTACTTACCTGGCCACCCTGAAGAACAAGAAGGAAGGTCCTTCTGGAGGTATGCTCGTTATTGAGTCTAACCTTACGGTTTCTTCTGCATCCAGTTGGGTGCTTGACTCTGGTTCTAGTGCTCATCTGTGCACTTCTATGCAGGGTCTTGAGGATAGCAGGAGGCTGAGGGATGGAGACATGATCCTACGCGTCGGTAATGGAGCAAGAGTTGCTGCAGTAGCCGTGGGAACATACCCTCTGCGATTACCATCTGGTTTAGACTTAGTTTTAAAAGACTGTTATTATGTGCCTGCAGCTAGCAGGAATTTGATTTCTGTTTCATGCTTAGCACAAGAAGGTTATGTGATCACCTTCTTTAAGGACCATTGTAACATTCTTTATGAAAGAAATAAAATTGCAAATGGTTTCCTTATTAATGGTCTTTATCAGTTGCATATTGATGTACCTATTTTAACTATCGAGCAAAACGTGAATGCCAAACGACCTAGGGATAGTCCAAACGACAGATATCTATGGCACCTGAGATTAGGTCATATAGCAGAAGATAGGATTAACAAATTGGAGAAAAATGGGCTATTGAGTCCATTGACTTTTGAGTCATATCCAACTTGTGAATCTTGTCTTCAAGGCAAAATGACTAAACTCCCTTTTGTTGGACATGGGGAGAGGGCCACAGATCTCCTTGCCCTAGTACATACTGATGTGTGCGGCCCATTTGATGTGCCGGCTAGAGGCAATTTTGTCTACTTCATTACCTTTACCGATGATCTGTCTAGGTATGGGTATGTGTATCTTATGAGACACAAGTCTGAAGCTTTTGAAAAGTTCAAAGAATTCAGACATGAAGTAGAAAAACAAACTGGAAAACCCATTAAGGTTCTTCGATCAGATCGAGGAGGTGAATACCTTAGCCGGGAATTCCTAGACTATCTTAAGGAAAATGGCATAGTCTCTCAATGGACTCCACCAGGAACACCTCAACTCAACGGGGTTTCAGAACGGAGAAATCGGACTCTATTGGATATGGTTCGATCCATGATGAGCTTCACAGACCTCCCTGATTTTCCTTTGGGGACATTCATTATTAACTTCAATCTATTTACTGAATAGGGTTCCCTCTAAAACCGTTCCTACCACACCGTATGAGATATGGCACGGTAAGAAACCAAGTCTGAGTCATCTCAGAATTTGGGGTTGTCCGGCTCATGTCAAAAGACAACAAGCGGACAAGTTAGAGTTTAGGTCCTTTAGAGCTCGATTCATAGGATATCCTAAAGAGTCATTAGGATACTATTTCTACATTCCAGAAGACCACAATGTGATTGTGAGTCGACATGCCATATTTCTTGAAAAATAGTTTATTCAAGATAGCGGCATTGGAAAGCAGATTAAGCTTGATGAGAAAGTCTCACAAGCAGAACGAGCTAAGGACCAAGTGGAACCAAATCAGGTTGAGCCAATAAGAACACTACCTCCTCCACCTCGTAGATCGGAAAGAGTTTTCCGTCCCCCTGAAAGATACTTAGGTATTATTTCAGAGGATGTAGAGGAAATGTTCCTCATAGGTAATGGTGCTCATGGTGATGATCCCAAAACCTACAACGAGGCGATATCAGATATCGACTCCGAGAAATGGCTTAGAGGCAATGAAGTCAGAAGATCGACTCGATGCACTCAAACCAAGTCTGGACCTTGGTAGATCCACCAGAAGGTATAGTACCTATTGGGTGTAAATGGATCTTCAAGAGAAAGATTGGTGCAGATGGGAATGTGGAGACATTCAAGGCTAGACTGGTGGCAAAAGGTTATAGTCAACGTGAAGGCATTGACTATCAGGATACCTTTTCCCCAGTAGCTATGCTAAAATCCATCCGCACATTGCTTGCCGTTGCAGCCTATTTCGATTATGAAATATGGCAAATGGACGTGAAAACGGCATTCCTAAATGGATATCTTGAGGAAGATATCTATATGGAACAGCCGCTAGGTTTCACATCCAGTGATACTGATCACAAGGTTTGCAAGCTGCAAAGGTCCATATATGGACTTAAGCAAGCATCTCGGAGCTGGAACACTCGTTTCAATGATGTGATCAAAAAGTTTGGTTTCATCAAAAATGAAGAGGAACCATGTGTTTTCAAAAAGGGTCAGTGGGAGCGCTGTTGTCTTCCTCGTATTGTACGTGGATGACATCCTCCTTATTGGGAATGATATTCCCATGTTGACATCAGTCAAGATGTGGTTGTCCAAGGAATTCTCCATGAAAGACCTAGGTGAAGCATCCTTTATTCTAGGAATTAAGGTCTATAGGGATAGACCGAATAGGATGCTAGGACTTTCACAGAAGATGTACATAGAGGAAGTACTAAAGAGGTTTAGTATGGAAAACTCTAAGAGGGGATTAATACCCTTCAGACATGGTATTCATCTTTCCAAGAAGATGTGCCCCAGCACACCTGAGGAAATAGAATGCATGAGCAAGATCCCTTATGCTTCTGCAATAGGGAGCCTCATGTATGCCATGCTATGTACACGACCTGATATAGCCCATGCTGTGAGTGTCACAAGCAGATATCAGTCAAATCCAGGTGAAGAACACTGGACTTCTGTGAAATGTATCCTTAAGTACTTGAGAAGAACTAAGGATATGATGTTGGTCTTTGGTAACGGAGAACTCCAAGTCCAGGGATACACAGACTCGGACTTCATGTCCGATATAGATGATCGAAAGTCGACATCTGCTGCAGACTACAAGAAGTTTGTGCTGGAAGAGTTCCATAGCAAACGGTGATAGCCATCTCATCCGCGATTACCTTGAGAAAGGTTACGTTGAGGTCAAGAGAGTCAACTCCACAGATAATGTGGCAGACCCACTTACAAAGCCGTTGGGCCAGCAGAAGATCGAAGCCCACCTTGAGAAGATGGGACTTAGACTTGTAGCCAATTGGCTTTAGGACAAGTGGGAGATTGTTAGATATATGTGCCCTAGAAGCCAGAATTGGCTGACACTTGTAATACACTTCTAGGGGCAAAATTATAATTTTGACTATAATCAATAAAATGGGTTATTTTCTATCACATATGTGTATTTAGTGTCTGTGATACATCCTTTGAGTTAATGGTAATGATAATTCATATTTTCAAGAGTTGAAAATTTAAGACATGAATAATCATTATTAACTCATAAAATGCTCCCGACCATAGGATCATCACGAGGATGGTGATTGATCCGGAAGGTTGGTGTACAATCGCTTCTCTTTAGTAGATGAGTCTTGAGTCTACGGTGTGGAGACACCGGAGCGAGAGTACAGGTACTCGTTAGAGAACGAGGGCACTGAGCGTGACCACCTCGAGTAGTCATTAGGAAGTCTACCTTCTCGTCAATGACTGACTCGATGCTGCAGTAGTGTGTCTGGTTCTTTGACCTGAGGATGCATCGGCAGTTCACCTTGAGGGTGTTATAGTTTGACTACACCATTACTCGGTCTCCTAGCCATATGGAACCCTGAGGTGTATGTTGGCTATAGCATGTTCATTGTAGGACTGGATTGCATCAAGATGGAATCTATCTACCTCGGTGGTAGAGGAGCAGCCCTATGATGATCATGAGAATCAAGTCCAGAAGCCCATGGCCATGGCAGAGTGAAATAATAGAAAGAGTTTCTATTTAGATTTTCACATTGGACTTCGAATCGAATGATTACATCATATGACAGAGACTAGGGTTTGACGAGTTCACCTTAACCCTAATCTGATCGGGGCTCAAGATAGAAGAACTTAATCACACAGGTAGCTGCACCAAGAGGTTCGCATTCAGCTCTGATGGGTTGCCACCATATACTGCTAGGTGTCACTGGTGGATTTTGGGAGCAATTAGAATGATTTAGATGATCGATCATTCTAGCTGTTCGAATCAGAAGAGTTCTGATCCATCGAAAGGAGTTTCGATGATGTCGATGATAGAGATCATGACATATCCCATTACCATACAGAACTGAACCTAACTGGGTCACACAAACAAGGGTTTGAATCTGGTGATCATCAATTGAACTGATCTAGTTCAATTGATCTGAATGAGATTCAATTAGGTTCAAGGAAATCGTGCTAGCACTCGATTGAACCTAACGTTCTTCTTTTACTATCATAAATAAGTTGTCCTGACTGAGCCAAAGGAGTTTGTGCTCAATCAGAGGCCTTCATATGGTCTGACTGGAGGTTGTCCAAGTCAGAAAAGGTTGTCTTATTTTGTAAGACATTACCTGCCATTTTTGGTCACCTGCCATTTCTTGTTCTTTGACTTTGGTCAAAAGTCTACCTTTGACTGGTCAAAATTGACCATTGACACTTTGACTTTTGACCACATGTCATGCACCTATTGGAGAGCTGGTGGGGGCCTGTCCCCCTGCCAGAACCTGGCAAGGAGAAGGGCGCACGCCAAGGGTGGCGTGAGCCCAAGTAGGAGGCGCCTAGGAGTCCTTGTTGGACAAGGACTCCACCTCCCTTTTGGATTCCAATCAGAGTTCTACTAAGAATCCAGTTTGACTGGTCTTAGGCGCCCTCTAAGGAGGAATCCAGGGGTCTCTATTCCAACCAATCAGATTTAGATCTGATTTCACAAAGGGTTGTGATTGGTTGAGAGGAAGAGGAGTTGGATCACAAGAGGTCTATAAATAAGACCCTGCGCCCAACCCTAATTCCAAGTAAGAGTGAATGCTATTAGACACGCCCCAAGGCTGCCTCTCCCCTCCTTCTCCATGCCATAGTCTCTTCTCCCCTTGCTCTCCACGTCCAAAAGGTGTTTTGGACTTTGGTTGGTGCGATTCAGATCAAGGAAAGGCGATCAAAAGCAAGAAGGCTGCGCTGCTGCAAAAGGACGACTGCAGATCTTCAAAAGAGTTTTGAAGATCCTCCAGATCAGATCCAGATCTGATTTTTGGAGGTGTGATAGAGAAGAAGAGGATCTCTAGATCCAACCCGAGTGGATACCGGTAGAGGCCAGGCGCTTGCGTGGCTAAGATCCAGAACCTTCCGCTGCAATCAGGATCATCTACAGGGTAATAGGATTACCCAAATCAGGTAAATTAAATTTGATTTAATTTATCTTATTTTATTTTATTTATTAAAATAATAAGAATTAGATCTGAAACATATCAAGATCTGATTGAGATCAAGAGAAAATTTTTGAAATATATCTCTTGATCTAATCAAATCTGGACGAACCTGGACCGAAAAATCAGGATTTTCCTTCACATATCTCATATGATATTTAAAATTAAATAATTTTTATTTGCTGTTTATCAGATGTTATTATAACACTTATAATATCAAAAAATAGTAAATAAGAAGATCTAAAATATGATTTAATCAGATTAAATCAAAGACATGCAAAACTATTCTATAGAACTATTCTATTCTAGAACTAGTCATGCATATCTTCATAATCTTAGATCCAAATCATTTAATTTTAATTTTTCTGATTTCAGATCTGATCACATCTCATGTGACATTTGAAATCACTTTATTTTCTAATTAAAATAAAATTAAAATCAGATCTAAACAATTTAGAACCATGGCTCTGATACCAGTTGAAGGGAAATCCTGATTTCCCGGTCCAGGTTCGTCCAGATCTGATTAGATCAAGAGATATATTTCAAAAATTTTCTCTTGATCTCAATCAGATCTTGATATGTTTCAGATCTGATTCTTATTATTTTAATAAATAAAATAAAATAAGATAAATTAAATCAAATTTAATTTACCTGATTTGGGTAATCCTATTACCCTGTAGATGATCCTGATTGCAGCGGAAGGTTCTGGATCTTAGCCACGCAAGCGCCTGGCCTCTACCGGTATCCACTCGGGTTGGATCTGGAGATCCTCTTCTTCTCTATCACACCTCCAAAAATTAGATCTGGATCTGATCTGGAGGATCTTCAAAACTCTTTTGAAGATCTGCAGTCGTCCTTTTGCAGCAGCGCAGCCTTCTTGCTTTTGATCGCCTTTCCTTGATCTGAATCGCACCAACCTAAATCCAAAACACTTTTGGACGTGGAGAGCAAGGGGAGAAGAGACTATGGCATGGAGAAGGAGGGGAGAGGCAGCCTTGGGGCGTGTCTAATAGCATTCACTTTCTTTTTTTTAGAATTAGGGTTGGGCGCAGGGTCTTATTTATAGACCTCTTGTGATCCAACTCCTCTTCCTCTCAACCAATCACAACCCTTTGTGAAATCAGATCTAAATCTGATTGGTTGGAATAGAGACCCCTGGATTCCTCCTTAGAGGGTGCCTAAGACCAGTCAAACTGGATTCTTAGTAGAACTCTGATTGGAATCCAAAAGGGAGGTGGAGTCCTTGTCCAACAAGGACTCCTAGGCGCCTCCTACTTGGGCTCACGCCACCCTTGGCGTGCGCCCTTCTCCTTGCCAGGTTCTGGCAGGGGGACAGGCCCCCACCAGCTCTCCAATAGGTGCATGACATGTGGTCAAAAGTCAAAGGGTCAATGGTCAACATTTGACCAGTCAAAGGTAGACTTTTGACCAAAGTCAAAGAACAAGAAATGGCAGGTGACCAAAAATGGCAGGTAATGTCTTACAAATAAGACAACCTTATTCTGACTTGGACAACCTCCAGTCAGACCATATGAAGGCCTCTGATTGAGCACAAACTCCTTTGGCTCAGTCAGGACAACTTATTTATGATAGTAAAAGAAGAACGTTAGGTTCAATCGAGTGCTAGCACGATTTCCTTGAACCTAATTGAATCTCATTCAGATCAATTGAACTAGATCAGTTCAATTGATGATCACCAGATTCAAACCCTTGTTTGTGTGACCCAGTTAGGTTCAGTTCTGTATGGTAATGGGATATGTCATGATCTCTATCATCGACATCATCGAAACTCCTTTCGATGGATCAGAACTCTTCTGATTCGAACAGCTAGAATGATCGATCATCTAAATCATTCTAATTGCTCCCAAAATCCACCAGTGACACCTAGCAGTATATGGTGGCAACCCATCAGAGCTGAATGCGAACCTCTTGGTGCAGCTACCTGTGTGATTAAGTTCTTCTATCTTGAGCCCCGATCAGATTAGGGTTAAGGTGAACTCGTCAAACCCTAGTCTCTGTCATATGATGTAATCATTCGATTCGAGTCCAATGTGAAAATCTAAATAGAAACTCTTTCTATTATTTCACTCTACCATGGCCATGGGATTTCTGGACTTGATTCTCATGATCATCATAGGGCTGCTCCTCTACCACCGAGGTAGATAGATTCCATCTTGATGCAATCCAGTCCTACAATGAACATGCTATAGCCAACATACACCTCAGGGTTCCATATGGCTAGGAGACCGAGTAATGGTGTAGTCAAACTATAACACCCTCAAGGTGAACTGCCGATGCATCTCAGGTCAAAGAACCAGACACACTACTGCAGCATCGAGTCAGTCATTGACGAGAAGGTAGACTTCCCTAATGACTACTCGAGGTGGTCACGCTCAGTGCCCTCGTTCTCTAACGAGTACCTGTACTCTCGCTCCGGTGTCTCCACACCGTAGACTCAAGACTCATCTACTAAAGAGAAGCGATTCGTACACCAACCTTCCGGATCAATCACCATCCTCGTGATGATCCTATGGTCGGGAGCTGTTTATGAGTTAATAATGATTATTCATGTCTTAAATTTTCAACTCTTGAAAATATGAATTATCATTACCATTAACTCAAAGGATGTATCACAGACACTAAATACACAGGTGTGATAGAAAATAACCCATTTCATTAATTATAGTCAAAATTACAATTTTGCCCCTAGAAGTGTATTACAAGTGTCAGCCAATTCTGGCTTCTAGGGCACATATATCTAACAGTCCACATCATCAACTACCTGTATGGCTTTTGGTATAAACTTTCTTTAATGGTTTATCTCCTACTAATTATTCTATGATTAATGTAGCAGTAGGAGGAACAATTACCCAAAAAATAAAGGAAGAAGCCTTCGATCTGATCGATGAGATGGCATCAAATAGGTATCAGTGGCAGACAGAGCGCATGATGCTAAAAAGACTAGCAGCTGTGTAGGGAGTAGATTGCGTGCCAACTTTACTAGCTAAAATTATAGCCCTTAGAGCCGAAGTTAATAACTTGAAGGGAACAGCTATGCATGTTCAGAGCATCACTTGTGACCTGTGTGGAGGAGGACACGATACGAGCAATTGCCAGACAGGTAATCCTTTTGCTAAAGCAACTGATACAGCTAATTATATTGGTAATTTTTTCAGGCCGCAACAAAACAATCCCTACTCCAACACATACAATCAAGGGTGGAGGCAGCACCCAAATTTCTCATGGAGCAATCAAAATGCAGCACAACAGCCACCCCTCGGGATTCCAAGTACCTGAAAAGAAGTCCAACATGGAAGAGCTGATGGTCAAATTTATGCAAAACTAAGAAGCGACTATAAAAAATTTAGAAGCCAAACTTAGATGGGACCAAGCAACAGCAATTTAAAACTTGGAGATGCAAATAGGTCAAATGGCTAAGATAATCTCCGAGAGACCTCAAGGATCCTTGCCCAGCAACACGGAGACCAATCCAAGGGAGCAAGTCAATGCTATCACCCTAAGAAGTGGTACAAAGCTGGAGGAGCCACATCAGAAGAAAGAGACTGAAGAGCCAACTACAAATAAGGAACCATCAACTAAAATTCGTCAGTCACCAAAACAACCAGCAGATGGATGGTCTCCAGGTATACGGTTTTTCGATCCAAATGTAAAGCCCTACGTGCCGCCACTACCATTCCCAGAGAGACAAATACAGCATCCAGATAAGGAATTTTCTAACTTTTTTAAAATTTTAAAGAATTTACATATTAATATTCCTTTTGTAGATGCTATTCACTCAAATGCCCAGGTATGCCAAGTTTCTCAAAGAAATCCTAACAAATAAGAAAAAGCTGAAGGAGCATGAGAGAATAAATTTGAATGAAGAATGCTCAGCAATACTTCAAAATAAATTACCACAGAAGCTAAAAGATCTAGGGAGTTTTACTATCCCCTTGCATTATTGGTGATTGTAGTTTTGATAAAGTTTTATGTGATTTAGGAGCAAGTATTAATCTCATGCCTTTTTCTATTTTCAAGAAGCTGGGTCTAGGAGAACCAAAGCCTACCACTATTACTCTTCAATTAGCCGATAGATCCATTCAAATATCCAAGAGGTATAGTGGAGGATGTCTTGGTAAAGGTAAACAAGTTTATTTTTTCCCTATTGATTTTATTGTTCTTGATATGAAAGAAGATTATGATGTACCCCTTATTTTAGGGAGACCCTTTTTAGCTACTGGAGGAGCTTTAATAGATGTTCAACAAGAAAAATTAATTCTTAGAGTCCAAGATGAACAAGTTACTTTTAATATTTTCAAAGATACTAAACATCCTGATGATAATCAAACTTATTTTCTAATTGATATTATTGACAATTCCATTATATGAGAATTCTATAGAAAATAGGTTTGAGACTATAAAAGCTAGCAATGTCCAAATTGAAAGAGGACTCGATCAAACATGAAAGTATTCCAATTGAAGTGGCACCAGATTGATCCACTTTAGAACTCAAAGAAAGTCAAGCTGAAGACTATAAATCAGAACTACTAGATAGGTTGTTTCTTTTCTTTTTAGTTTTGATCATTTTTTTTTTCTTTTATTTTTTAGTAATTTATTGTTGCTCTTTTACTGCTTTGGTGTGTATTTTTAATTTTTAGAGAAAAATCAATGAGAGCTCAAGCAAAATTTCAAAGCTCCAAAGAACCAGACTGAACC
This sequence comes from Cocos nucifera, assembly GCA_006176705.1. Taxonomy (NCBI): domain Eukaryota; kingdom Viridiplantae; phylum Streptophyta; class Magnoliopsida; order Arecales; family Arecaceae; genus Cocos; species Cocos nucifera. The sequence goes on along the minus strand of QRFJ01001525.1, from coordinate 240,062 downwards.
AAATCAGGTGTATTCCTTCCTATCCTTTATTGCATCCTTTATTTTTCTTTCTCCTTTAAGACAATGTAGAATAAGTTAAAAAAAAAAAAAATCATGTGTCAAGAAGAAAATCTTGAGCAAGATAAGACTGGACAAGTGATAAAAGATAGAATTATTTGCTAATGAATGTAATGAGTTAAAGAAGTAGATTAGTTGGTCAACTTTTAGCAGCCTACTTAGGTCATTAAAAGACTATTAGCACTTCTAATTGCACATGCACACTAACAAGGCAAAGTAGGTATTGATTATAAGGCCAACTGAGGATTCAATTATCACTAAAAATTGGATAATTAATATACATTCTAATCAAAGAAACTTGAATTTAAGGAAAGAGCTACCTGCCTAAAAATAAAGTGCAAAAGATAGAGTATATGTGGATTGCCCAAAGCCTAGTAACTGGGTCTCTGCACCTAGGTCAAGTGTGAAAATTCACGTAAAATGGTGAAGGAAAAGGCCAGGATGCTCAGCACATAAAAAAAAAAAAAAAAAAGGCAGTGTGAAAGCTACCTTAATTCATGAGTATAAAATTGAGAATGTATAGAAAATTGACCAAAATAGGTGATAAGAGAGGATACTTTTGTTCTTTTAATTTAATACTGAAATGCTAAAGTTAGTCATCACGAACACAAGTGCTATAGATCTTTGATGTACTCTAAGAAAGTTTTTAATTGTATTGACTGAAAAATTTGCTTCTGAAGCTCAATGCTTAATTAGCAGTATTTTCTAAACATTTTGACCTTTAGTCCTAGATTTTATCTTTGTGATGGATAATCTTATTGAAACATGGTATTAAATAAAACATTGCTAAGGGACTAGCAATGACTAAGTTGGGGGGTGTGATAAGTGGTAAAAATATACTAATAAAAATATTAAATTATAAAATAAATTAATCTATTTCTTTAGAAATTGATATTTTTATTAATCTTATGCAAGAAAGAAGGCCACCAATATGAAGATCTTATTTTTCTGATTCAGATGAAATAAATTTTAGGCAAAACATACTTCAAACGAGCCCGAAATTGAATTTCAAAAAGAAAAAAAGAAGCCGATCTGGTTCAAACTAGTTTAGAAAAACTAGCTCAATAGACCATTCGATTTGACCGCACTAGTAGACCGACCCACTGATGCAGTGCTGACGCTAAGCTAACATCAGCATTTTTTGTGGCGCACGATGGACCGATTGGAGGGCATTTTGGAGATTTCACATGAAAAAGAGCGCTCCAATTAGCTGAAGAATGTGGCGGTCCACGCAACATCGGGCTCGCGCATGGTCTATGGAGGGCAATTTGGAAATTTTGTCTGATCCAATGGGTGCTTTTCACTAGGATTTGATCGGATGGCCGAAATTCATGTGCTGATGAATGGCATCCGCAGCTCCCGGTTGAGATCCAATGGTTGAGATTCATCCCAACTTTAAAACTAAAGATCAGAAGCTATCCTGTGCACGATCGGATGGTCCAGATTCAATCCAACGATTGATCTAATGGTTGCTATGAATTTTGACTTGATCTAAAAAATTTTAAAGGGTTTTTAAGTGATTTTTGGACTGTTTGATCGACATCGAATGGTCAAAATTATCCAGGGTCCTAATTTGAGTTGTCTTGAGAGTTTTAAACCTATTTTTCAAAGGATTTCTATGGAAAATCCTCCTCTTAGCCTATAAAAATAGAGGACTTGCTGTTGCCATAAAAAAAAGGGGAGAGTGAGAAAAAAAAAGTGAGAGAAATAAAAAAAAAAGAACAGAAAGAGAGGAGAGAGGTAGAAAGAGAAGAGAGATTTTTGAGAGAAAGAAAAGGGTTTTTAATTTTTTTTTTTCGATAATTAGAACAGTGATCAAGGAACTTCTTCTTCTTCACCAAGTTCTCCATACCAAGAACGACGGACAATCAATTTCAACAATCAAACAGTCTAATTTCTTTATGTTTTTTACTTTATTTGCTGTTTTTGAACTTGCTATCATGAACTAAATTTTTTTTACTAAGGCTAAGGTGTAGCCACACTTTTGATGCAATATTCAGTATGATTTATTTTTAATTTTAAATTTTATTCATGAGGAGTATATAAATCTGATCTTAATGCTTTTAGATTACTGGCCATCTTCTAATTGATCTGATGAACATAGATGTTACGGACCAAGTACATCTATGTTATTGCTTCTTGATTATATACCTTGTATTATGAATCAAATTAGAATTCATATGCATGCGGAAATTTTAGTGCGCTTTGGACGCAGCGTATTTTAATTAGAGGATTTCACAAAACTTAATGCATTAATATTTATTTAAATTATACCTGGACCAAAGGATAATTAATAAATATTGATAGTTTTGCTATGCCTAGACCAAAGGGTAGTGAATAAACTAAGAAACTCCACCATCACATGAAATAAAATTAATCTAATAACATAAATATTGTATTGACTGAGTTGGTGAAATGATTGCCTTAGTAACACATTGCTCTTAAATTTAAAACCCTAATAATTACACTCTCTCTATTTTCTTAAAATTTTTAATTATTTCTTTATTTTATTCTTTAATTTTTTATTCTCATAAATCGGTCTTCTAAATAAAGCATAGGAGAGAGCTTTTCAGTACTTGTTTTTCAATCCTCTAGGGACGATACTTTACTCATTCACTTTATTACTTGATCGACTGATGCACTTACCATAGCTATAGATTAGCACGCTTCACCAGGGGTCAATCCTAGGATCGACCTCTGCTATTTCTGCAAGCCAGAAAACAAAAATTGGATGTTTCTTGACTTCTACCATTGAGGTTGACCTCAGGGTCGACCCCTATGATGGAAAATCTCAGCAATGACTTTCTTTTGTCCATTTTGGCTACATTTAATGTGCATTTAAAGCCCTCTAACAGCTCTAATCCTATCTAGATTTCTCTCTAACACTTATTGAAGATATATGGACTCAAAAAGATGGAAAGAAAATAAGAGATTCAAGCATTCATTTCAGTCCTAAGCAAAAAGCCCTCTTCAACTAAAAAAGCTTTTATTTCAAGTTCACCAACCTCTCAAGAGCTCATTCAAGTCTCCAACAACCTTGAGAGAAATCAAAAAGGCTTCCTTCTTTGTTATGAAAAGTATTCTTAAGGTTTTATTTGCTCATTAAGGGAGCTAAACTTATATTTCATTGTCATTAATTCTTATAATCTATTTTGTATTGTTTTAAGTTTTGGAAGGATTCCAAAACTTAGGAAGGTCTCTCCGAACATTGAATCGGAGTGTGTAGGGTTGGCTTGTACCCAAAAAATAAGTGTGTTAGCTTGGGATAGCTAGGGTTGGAGGTTTCCAATGGTCTATTTAGTTTGAATACGATTAGTGAATTTTAATTTCTAAGTAGGAGCTTGAAGAGTGGATGTAGGTGCAAGGCTGGCACCAAACCACTATAAATCTTGCTTGTTTGTGGTGTGCTTGCACTCTCTCCATCTTTATTGTATTAAATACTTGCTCTCTTACTATTTATCTTTTCATCTCACTTAAATTACTCATCACATACAACTTGCATATCATTACATAATATTGGTAATCCTAAGTGTTAGACATGTGTACCCTAGAAGCTAGAATTGGCTGACACTTGTAATACACTTCTAGGGGCAAAATTTTAATTTTGACTATAAATAATAAAATGGGTTATTTTTTATCACATATGTGTATTTAGTGTTTGTGATATATCCCTTAAGTTAATGGTAATGATAATTCATATTTTTAAGAGTTGAAAATTTAAGACATGAATTTTCAATTATTAACTCATAAAAGGCTCCTGACCGTAGGATCGTCATGATGATGGCAATTTATCCGGAAGGTTAGTGTACAATTACTTTTTTATAGTAGATGAGTCTTGAGTCTATGGTGTAGAGATACCAGAGTGAGAGTACAAGTACTCGTTCGAGAACGAGGGCACTGAGTGTGACCATCTCGAGTAGTCATAAGAAAGTCTACCTTCTCATCGATGACTGACTTAAAGTTGCAGTGGTGTGTCTGATTCTTTGACCTGAGGTGCATCAGCAGTTTATCTTGATGGTGTTATAGTTTGACTACACCATGACTCGATCTCCTAGCCATTCGGAATTCTGAGGTGTATGTTGGCTATAGCATGTTCATTGTAGGAATTGGATTGCACCAAGATGGAATCTATCTACCTCGGTGGATGAGGAGCAGCCCTATGATGATCATGAGAATCAAGTCCATAAGCCCATGGCCATGGTAGAGAGTGAAATAATAGAAAGAGTTTCTATTAATATTTTCACATCGGACTTGAATCAAATGATTAAATTATATGATAGAAATTAGGGTTTGACGAGTTCACCTTAACCCTAATCTGATCGGGGCTCAAGATAGAAGAACTTAATCACACAAGTAGCAATACCGAGAGGTTCTTTTTCAGTTTTAATGGATTGCCACCATATACTGCTAGGTGTCACTGGTTGATTTTGAGAGCAATTAGAATGATTTAGATGATCGACCATTCTAGTTGTTTGAATCAGAAGAGTTCTGATCCATCGAAAGGAGTTTCAATGATGTTGATGATGCAGATCACGATAAATCCCATTACCATACAGAACTGAACCAAATTGGGTCACAAAAATAAGGGTTTGGATCTGAATATCATCAATTAGACTAACCCAGTTTAATTGATTTGAATTAGATTCAATTAGGTTCAAGAAAATCGTGCTAGCATACGATTGAGCCTAACATTCTCCTTTTTCTATCATTAAAAGTTATCTCGACTGAGTCGAATGTGTTTGTGCTCACTCAGGTACCTTTACCTGGTCTGACTAGAGCTTATCTAGATCAGAAAAGGGATGTCTTAATTTATGAGATAAATTTGAGATAATACATACCATTTTCCATCTCCTGCTAATTCTTGTCCTTTGACTTTAGTCAAACATTGACCTTTGACCCTTGGACATCTACCCATGTATCATGAACTTATTGGAAAGTAGATAGGAGCTTGTCCCCTCACTGGAATTTGAAAAGAAGGGTGCACATGCCTAGGATGGCGTGCACCCATGGATAGGGACGTTTGGAGTCCCATATGGATGGGACTCCAAGTTACTTCTTGGATTCAAACTAGGTGATCCTTACCTATAAACTTTGACCAATCTAAGGCACCATCTAAGAATGAATCTGTGGGGCTCTCATCTGATTAGATTAGATGATGTCATCCCACCAATCAGATTTAGATCTGATTGCATGAAGCAATGTGATTGGTCAGGATGATGCAGCACTGCATGGCGTAGTAGGGTCTATAAATATACACTGTCTGCGCCCAACCTAAAGAGAGCTTTTTCTTAGCCATGCCCCAAGGCTGCTCCTCTCCCTCCTCCATACCATCTTCTGATCCTCTCTATCCTCTCCACACCGAAGAAAAGTTGGGCATGAGTTTGGTGCGATTTAGGCAATCAAAAGGCGACGAGAAAGCAAGAAGGCAGCCCTGCTACAAGAGACGGCAGCACATCTTCAAAAGAAGTATTGAAAATCCTCCAAATTAGATCTAGATCTAATTTTTGGAAAAAAGAAAGAGAAGGAGAAGATCTCCAAATCTAGCTCGAGTGGATACTGATAGAGGTCAGGCACTTATGTGGCTAGATCCAGAACCTCTAGCAATCAGCAAGATCACCAATGGGTAATATGATTACCCAATATCAAGTTAATATTTATTTAGATTTAATTTAATTTAATTTTTTTATTTATTAGATCATAAAATCAAATCTAAAAAATGTTAGATCTATTTTGGATCTAAGAGAAAATTTTTTGGAATATGCCTCTTGATCCAATCAGATTTGGACGAACCCGACCAGGGAAAATCTGATTTTCCCCTTCAATTGGTATCAGTCCTAGGTTGTATAAAATTTATTTAGATCTAATCTAATATGATAAATTAATAATTTTAGATATCACATGAGATGTGATTAGATCTAAAATTAAAAAAATAAAAAATTAAAATTAATTAATCTAGATCTAAAATGCATGAGATACATAACTAGACTAGGAATATAATTATTCTATGTGTAGTGTAGTATAATCATAATTTCTATTTAATTAAATATAATTTTAAGATATATTTATTTACTATTTTTTGATCTTATAAATATTATAATAAGATCTAAAAATAAAAAATAAATTTAATTTAATTTGTTCATATAAGATATGATAGTTGCATGTTTAGACTAGTTATGGAATAGTTCTACGAAAGGGTCTAGATTAAATTTTATTTGTTGTGATTAAATTTAAATTTAATTTTTTAGATGATTATGAGATAATTTAGATCTAAAAAATATGCATGATATGATGTATGCAAAACATGTTTTAATTAGATCAATTTTTATATGAGATATATGCTTAGATCTAATTAGTTTTGTAGATTAGTTGTATTTCTGATTAAGGCATTCTCCTTGGCCGTCCGGTCATAAGAACAAAGTAGAGTTTAAAGACCCTCTCCTCTCATTTGATGGGGTGTTCTTATGATATGTAGGGATGCTGCGTGTTCATCCTTAATTAAAAATTGAAAAACTTACTTTTTGCAAAATCCTAGATCCTGAAATCCTAGGATCTTATTTATATATTTTATTTTTGAATCCTAAACTTAATTAAGAATTAAGAATATAAAATATATTAGGTCTAAAATTAAAAATTTTTAGATTTAAGACATATTCATAAAATTAGGTTCGGGCTTGGATAGCTCAATTAGGTCTAAGTGGTTAATCAAACTGAATCAAGAGTTGGTTAGATGGGATCAACACTGCTTAAATTGACCAGCCTAATAGAATTAAGTTTGGGTCAAGATCAAGTCACGTGAGTGATCGATCAAGCTAAGACCTAATTAGGCTTAGTGGTTAGAGTCTGGATTGTAGGCTAGCTTGATTGGTTCTGGCTTAATAATTTGGTGTCTAAGGTAAGTTTGGTAGATACAACCGACTGATTTTTATTTGGGAGCTACTCAACTCGAATACATTCTTATCGAGTTAATGGCATATCCCTTCCACCGGTCTCACTTACCTGGCTATGTTTGTTGACTCAGTTCTGATCTGAGATGGTCAATAATCCAAGCTAATCCATGGAACTAGGTTAGTCATAATGGTTATGACTATGTTAAGTCTAGTTTAATGAGACCTAAGTCAAATCTCCCTAAGAAAAGATTAAGTCAAGGTCTTCCACCATTATAGATGTGTGGGCTCTTTCTAGGATTGATTGTTCTTGACTAGTTACAGTGGCTCGGTTGCATCGGAAAGATGCAACTATATCTATTAGGCATTGGATGCTACAGGCTGGAGGATGGATTGGGCTCAATATTGTGGATACGGTGAGAGACCTAATTAGGAATCCAATCTGTGTAAATGGTGGGTTTGACTTAACTAAGGAGTGGATCAGTATTCTGGACATGGTGAGATTCATGAATTAGAGACCAAGTTTGGGTGCATCATGATTAAAGAATCATTGAGCAAGAGTTGTTCACTCATTGGCTAACCCATCACCAATAACTGTTAGGTGAGGTGATGAGTCAATTGGTGGGACCGCACCATCCACTAGAAATCAATAATCATGGAGATTTTTGCATCTCTACAGAGAAAGTGTATGGATCCAAGAAAATAGTGAAAGCTAATTTGTTTAAAAATAAAATTTCTAAATAAATTGGTTAAGTCTTAATTATAATATCTAACTAAAAACTTTGATACTCTACAGGAAAATGTCTGCATCCAACCCATTAGCATGAATCCTAGACACCCATAGATTGATCGGACCAAATTACAAGGATTGGCTCCAGAACATCAAAATCATTTTGGGTTTCGAGAAGTTAACTCATGTACTAGACCAGGACCCTCCCATCTTACCAGCTCGTCCATCCATTGAGCAGAGAGCGTTTCTGGATAAGTGGACAGACGAAGATAATAAGGCTAGATGCTACGTGTTGGGCTTGATGTCTGATGAACTTCAGCGTCAACATGAAGATATCAAGACTACGCACCAAATGTTGGCTCACCTATAGGAGATATTTGGTGAACAGAGTCGTGCAGCCAAGTATCAAGTCACTAAATGACTATTCAAGACTAAGATGCATGATGGGCAGTCAGTCCAAGATCATTATTTGATGATGATCAAGGACTTGGAAGAGCTTGAGAAGCTTGGAGTGAGGTTGGATTTGGATCTGTAGAATGATATAATTCTGCAATCCTTGACTGATGCGTATGGGCAGTTCATCATGAACTACTATATAAATAAACTTCAAAATTTCTTGGCCGAACTTATGAACATGCTGGTTACTGCTAAGCTTTCCATGAAAGGTTCTAAAGGCTCAGTGCTTGCTATGGAACAGACTTCTTCCAAAAGAAAGTCTTTAGAAAAGAAGAAGAAGTCTGTAAAAAAGTAGAAGGTGGAAGGAGAAAAGAAGAAAAAGGTAGAGCTGAAGAACAAGGCCGTCAACAAAGGAAAGTATTTTCATTGCAACAATGATGGCCACTGGAAGCAGAGCTACCCTACTTACCTAGCCATCCTAAAGAAGTAGGAGGCAGGTCCTTCTAGAGGTATGCTCGTTATTAAGTCTAACCTTATGGTTTCTTCTACATCCAATTGGGTGCTTGACTCTGGTTCTAGTGCTCACTTGTGCACTTCTATGCAGGATCTTGAGGATAGCAGAAGGCTGAGGAATGGTGAGATGATTCTGCACGTCGAAAATAGAGCAATAATTGTTGCCATGGCCGTGGGAACATACCCTGATTGACTACCATCTGGTTTAGACTTAGTATTAAAAGACTGTTATTATGTGCCTACAGCAAGCAGGAATTTGATTTCTATTTCTTGCCTTGCATTAGAAGGCAATGTAATTAGTTTTCTTAAGGACCATTGTAACATTCTTTATGAAAGAAATAAAATTACAAGTGGTTTCCTTATTAACGATCTTTATCAGTTACAATTGGATCTATTTTTAATATCGAGCAAAATGTGAATACATAAAAGGATCTAGGGGATAGTCCAAACGATAGATATCTATGGCCCAAAGATTAGGTCATATAAGCAGAAAAATAGGAATTAACTTTATTGAGTCCGTTGACTTTCTGAGTCAATCAATTTATGAATCTTATTTTCATGGCAAAATGACTAAGCTCCCTTTTGTAGGACATGGGAAAGGGCTACGGATCTTCTTGCCTTAGTACAGTACTGATGTATGCGGCCCATTTGATGTGCCGACTAAGAGACACCTAATTTACTTCATAACCTGT